>JARHVA010002759.1:555000-712500 GCA_037957365.1 Torreya grandis | reverse complement strand
TGGGGTTTTATTATTTGAATTTTTATGAATTTTTTTAGGCTAAGTACTGTTATCAACATTATAATATGCCACTTTTGGAGTGATTAATTTCAATAATTATTAGCATTGACTTAGGAGTTATAAGTTGTTTTGAATAAATCATTTAAAATCATTGGGTCCTTGTTAAAACTTAATTAGTATTGGAATCAAACCAACCACATAACTATTAGATATGGGTATTTCATCACTGTGGTACACTATTATAAGTATTTAAATGTCCATACTTGATCGATTGACAAAAAGGGTCAGATGTCTAAACCTTTGGTGGTTCATTTATCTATTTTTAAATGTTCTCATTGTGTGAATATTTCTCATTTATTCTTGGTTATGATTTCATATCACCTGAGTGATGGATTTTATTATTAAATCTTGGTATACCTATAATAAATGATGAAGGAAGATTGGGTTCAACTGAATATGCATTTGAAATCTATAAACTCCTTTCAAGGAAGACCAAGGTTTCCAAGGATTATATGCCTATTGGTGTCTATAGATTTTCTTCAGATGTGAATTTTTCATTATTATGTAACTATTGCAAGTTTAGATTCATCTCTTATTTCCCTTATTACCCATACATTCAAAAAACCATAAAATATAGACTCCACCTCTCAGTTGATGGTTGGGGGTGGTAAGGGCCACTAATTGGAGGCTCATAGGATGGATCAGGATGAAATAGTTCATATGGGGAAGACACCATGCATACCACTCAACTGGTTACTTGATTGATCTAATGGTTTATTATTGTATCTTTTTATACTAATTCTTGTTAGCTATATTTGATGTAGTATGTTTTATAAATGTAGAATTTCACTTGGTTTGATATGAAACCATGACTATTTTAATGATGTACATTTATTATTTCATTACTTTTCTCCATTATGTTGTATTGTGCATTGTGAAAAATGGAAACTAGTCATTACAAATCTGAGTTATAGTTATATTTAAATAAATATTCTTGTTATAACAATAATGGTTATTGATTAATTTGCGAATGACTACTAACAAGTTGATAAATTATTTTATAGTATTTAGTTACTACTAAATGTTAAATTTATAAACATAGATTATAAGTCAAGTTCTTATATAGATAAAAATTAGTTATTTTCATACTGTTGTGTAAGGTTTTTTTGTATGAATAAAATTTAAGATTTTATTTTTTACACTCCCAAAACACCATGAGGGGAAAAAGTCTCTTTTATATATAACAACAATTTGATTCCTTGTTATGGCACGATAAAATAATAAAGTGTTAAGTGAGGATCCCTCTAATTCATTATCTTCTTGAAACATTTCAGCCCTATATTTGAAGTTATTATCACTAGAAGTAAAGTCAATTCGATTTTCTCATCTATCAGGACTCATCAATAAAGATTTCTTAATCTATATTCAAGAAAAAATGGAATTATAACCATTCTAATTGATTATGTGTAATTTTCAAAAAGAGAATTATTTTCTTATTTATTGAACTTAGGTATTAATGAATTTGGTTCCAAGTATTTAATGATATCATTTCTATTTTTTGTAATAATCTCCATGTCATAAAATTTTACCTTATTGAAAAATCCATTTAATTTCATAGACTATGATAAGGTTGCCTAGGTTCCTTAGTTAAGAATTAAATTTATTTCAATTTATGAGAATGTTATCAAACTATTGTTACTAACCTTAGTTCATAAACTTTTTGATATTTACAACTAATGTATATAGAGGTTAGAATTGACACTATAATGTTAATAAGCATTCTAAGTTATCTTGAAAATAAAGTTGTCTTCCATAAATATACACTTTTAGAGTCTGTTGGATATATTGAATCATTCTTGGACTTAAACAAAACATATAATCTTGTTAGTGACATAATTAAAATGTTGTAATGGTTGGTAAATTTCTAACCATTAAGCACAATTAACATTAATGTTCTTAAAGGAACAAATTAAAAAATTTAAGGTTATAAATCATATAAACTAAAAATAAGTGGCATATTTTTATTTTTCTTACAATTATGACCAATTGATAAGTAAATAACACTAGAGAAGTATAAATCTCTAGATGACTATTTACGGGATAGTCTAGTAAGAATAAGTAGCCACTATAGTTTAAAAGTATAATATCTAATCATGAACAATATCAACCTTGGAAAGAAATATAATAATTTAATTACTTCAAAATGGTAAATTATAAAGTGAAGGCATGAAGTATGATGACCCCAAAAAATTATAGATCAAGGTACAATCATCTAAACTAGGGATAATACCATCATGGGATCTTCACTTACAACAAAATATATCAAATGTATGAAATTTAAGTTGCATCTCAGAGTTTTATAAGTGTAATTTCAAATTTCTAAACCTATTCAGATAAATTCCCTTACTTGAATTAAATATAATAATGTTATGAACCTTGGGTTGAAAAAGGATATTGTAAACTTAGAAAAAAATCATGTTTCATTCTTAGCATTCAAATAACCTTAATAATCTAAGTATTTAACTTATCTATCCCAAGATAAAAGAAGGGAAAGTTATCTACCCTAATCTATACTATATTTTCATAGATGAAAAATGCTTAGGTAAGATAAGGACACCTAGGTGGTCCTATCGAGAATGTGTCTGGACCATGTAGTTTCAATTTTATTGCTATAGATCACATATTGATACACCTTGAATTGCATGTGGGTCTCCCTAGGTCAATAATATTTATTGTAAAATATTATAGGGGTAATTACCCTAGATAAGGGTTATTACATGTAAACATAGCGGTAGGTCACATAAAACCAACTTATATGTAATAAACCATTTCAATTTTTATTATAAATTATGAAATAAGGGACACTCAAAAAAATTGGGGTCATTTCACCTAGTATCAGATCCTACGCTAAGTTATCAATTATAAACATAATTCTATATAAGAGTTAGAATAATTTATTTCTATTAAAATCTACCTTAGAAACTATGTTGTGAATTCTCAATAAAATGGTTAAGACTAGGGCTGACAATAATCAGGTTGATAATGATGAAAGAATTAATAGGCCAATCTTAAGAGGTAGAGGTTGAGATAGAGGTAGAAGCTAAGGTATGGGAAATATTACCAAAAACCCAAACCAAATTAGGAATGAACCTTTTCCCCATAATGAAAATGATAATAATAATAGTGAAGCATTGAATGATAATGCAGTTGGTAATAACCCAATTGATAAGTAGGAAAAAGTCCTCCATGGAATTTTTTCTACTCTAAATCCCACTCAAGGCAAAATTAAAATCAAGAGTGAAGGTTAAACAATATTGAGGGTGCTCTTTAGGAATAAGTCTCTTGATTAGGAGTTGGACAAATATGGTAATAAACACTCCAAGAAGTAACTATAATAATGGTATACCCCATCATTAGAGAACTCAAAAAGCTTCCCCCACCTACCTTTTTAGGTGAGTAATCAGGAGAGGCAACGGATGCATGGTACATACATCTAAAAAAATACTTTAACCTTCATCACATGAAATCTAATGTGAAGGTGAGGGTTGTTGTTTATTAGTTAAGTGGTTCTACTACCTTATGGTGAAACCATCATTGTGCCTTAGAGGGGTGTCAGCCTATGACCCTTACCTAGATAATTTTTGAAAACCACTTCTGAAAGAGGTACTTAAGTGTAAACTTCAAGGAGTAGAAAATAGCAAATTTTTAACTACTTAATCAAGAAAACATGTTCATTTTTTAGTATGGAAATAAGTTTTTAAATCTGATAGATCATGTAAACTACATGTATGATAAAGAGAGAAAAATAACCAAGTTCAAGTTGGGTTTGAAATAAATATTGATACATGACATCAATATGACTAAGATTAATATGTTATCAAGTGCTATAAAGTCTACCCATAGGGTAGAAGAAAAAGAAAATATCTCAACAAAAAGTGAGATAGGATTTTAAAATGAATAGGCAATAATCAAAATCTATAAATATGCATCCCATGTTTAAAAGTTTCAATAAATTAGACCAAAATCAAAATTTTATATGGAAAAAAAGTAATTTCAATCGATTCCAAGGTCAAAAAAAGAACTTTAAAACTTAAGGCAACTCTAAAATGTGTCTTTTAAGAAGGACCAACACTAAAATAACCTATGTGGGCCAGCCATAGGGGCAAACATTATTCCACTATCCCCACAAAGGATAGTGTTATGCTAAGAATGTGGTGATAACCACTACTACAAAGACTACCCAAAGCTAAAATTGGGATAGCCAACAATCCATAGAATATATGTTCTAGTATATAATTAAAAATTTAACTTCCAAGACACTCCAATATAGATAAGAGGTAATTTTACTAGTAATTCTATAGCCTATTTTAATTGATTCTAGTGTAATAGATAACTTCATTTCACCTATTGTAGTAAATAAATGCAAGCAAAAATCTGGGCCATTTAGAGAAGGATGGGAAGTCAAGTTTGGTATAGGCAAGAGGGTACCTATTCAAAAATGCTTGGAACAAATTAAACTTGATTTGGGTTCCTTCAAAATAAGGGTAAATTTGTTTTTGACACCCTTAGAGTCTTATGACATCATATTAGGCATGGATTAGTTATAATAACACCATGCAACACTTGATTACTCTCAAAAAAGGATGTAATGCACTGATGAAAATTGAAAACTTGTTAAAATTCAAGGTCTTCAAGGGCCAAAAAAGTAGAAAATTATTTCATCCCTATAATTATATAAGTTTGTTCATAAAGATGTAAAATCTATGTAGTCCAACTATAGTAACTTCTTAAGGAGGAAGAAAAAACTTGTTCATATTTTCCTATTTTATAGGGATTTGTGGATAATTTTTCTAAAAAATTGCCCATTTTGCCACCAAAATGGGAGTTTAAATTCTCTATTGAGATTATGCTAGGGGATATCCCTACATATAAAGTTCCTTACAGAATGAATGTGGTATATTTACAAGAATTGAAAGTCCAATTACAATAACTTTTAGACAACATAAGCATTCGACCAAGTGTGTCACCTTGGGGTGATTCGATTGTATTTATAAGAAATAAAGGTGGCACTTTAAGGTTTTTCATTAATTATCATATGCTAACAAAGTGACAATCAAAAAAATTTACCCATTTCTCTAGATCGATGAACTGTTTGATCAAATAAAAGATAATAGTATTTTATAAAATTGATCCAAGATTTGGATACCATTAGTTAAGGATCAAAGAGGAGGACATATACAAAATAGACTTTTGAACTTGATATGGCCACTATGAGTTCACCATTCTACCATTTGGATTCAAAACTGCACCTACAACATTTTTGAATGTAATGAAAAAAAAATTAGGTATTTTTTTCACAAATTTATACTAGTGTTCTTGGATGGCATTTTCATCTACTCCTAGAATGAAGTTGAACATGATCAGTATTTAAGGCTATTTTTGCAAATATTAATATAACATAAGTTTTTTGGTAAGTTATCCAAATTTTCATTCTACCAATTATAGATGCATTACTTGGGACATGTGATTTCCAAAAAATCCATTTTTATGGATCCAGTAAAGATTCAATCCATTCAAGAGTGGCTTACTCCATCTAACATGTACAACTTATACAATTTTATGGTTTTTGCTGGATACTTTGGTGGTTTGTAAAAAAATTCTCTCAACTGACCAACCCCATTACAACCTTGTAATGCAAAGGAATAAAATTTTCATTGGCACCTCAATATGAAGAGGATTTTAAAAGGCTCAAATAGTTGTTAAAAATAGCTCCTATTTTGATTATACCTGATCCAAATGATCATTTTGAGGTATGGAATAACATTTCTAAAGAAGGTTTTGGCATCATATTGACCCAAGAAGATAAATTCATGGCCTATGAATCTCTCAATCTTGAGGAAGTTGAAAACAACTATCCCACACATGATTTGGATATTACTACCATAGTGCACACACTAAAATAATGGAAGCACTTTTTACTAAGTAAACATTTCAAAGTGAAATATGATTACCAAAGCCTATAAAAATTATTCTCATAAAATGACTTGAATGCCTAATAGTGTAGATGGATATAATTTGTTATTAATTTTGACATGGACATCACTTATGTGAAGGGAAAGGAAAATGACGTGGCTGATACATTCAACAAGCATACATACCTTTCTACCTTGTATGTTTTACAAAGGAAACTTAGGAATGTTGTCTTGTAATAACAACTTGTTGATAGCTATTGCTAAGAAGTGTAGGACTAGATGATGAGCAGTTAACAAAGGATTTGATAATTTTTTATTTAACAATATAACCTTGTAAGGCATCTAAATTTTGTTTAACTAAAATGGGTGGTGTACATAATATTATACTACATGATGTGCATAAATCACCCTTTTTTACCCATATAGGGGTCACCAAAATGACACATGAACTGAAAAGGCTCTATTTTTAGCCTGGTCTAAAGAAGGATGTTGCCAACTTTATAGAAAGATGTCTAAAATTCCAATGTGTAAAGGTTGAACACTTCCATCTTGGGGTTTATTATACCCACATGACATACCAAGAGAAAATGGGTAGTGGTTTCACTTTATTTTATTATAGGATTACCTAAATCTCATATCTAACATGACACTATATTTATAGTAATTGACAAAGCAACCAAAGTTGGTCACTTTATTGTTGGGAATTTAATTGATGATGCTACTATTTTTATTGAATGATTTGTGAAAGAAGTGGTTTGATTTCATGTCATGCCAAAAATCATTACCTCCAATAGAGATAAGTTGTTCACATCAAGGTTCTAGAAAATATTGACTGCAACCTTTGGCTCAACTAAATTTTAGTTCTTCATACCACCTATAAATAGATGGACAAATTAAAATACTGAGCCAAGTAGTCAAACACATATTGTGCATGTATGTTATGGATCTCAGACCAAGTGGGAGGATTATCTCCATTTATTTGAGTTTGCCTATAATAACTTTTATCATTTTTCAATTAAAATGGCTCCTTTTTAGTTCAAGTATGGATGAAAATTTAGAACTCTACTTGGCTGGAGTAACCTATAAAATCAAGCCATTACTGGTCTAGAATTGTTATTAGAATATGATGATCAAATGGACATAATATGCCAAAACTTGAAGGTTGGTTCTAATTAGAAAAAGAGTTATTCCAATTTGAAGAGAATACCTCATGAATTAATTTCAAGAGAATGCCTCATGATTTTTCTATTGGTGATAAGGTTTTTTTATGTGTAAGGACACAAAAAAATTCCATCAAGTTTGGGAAATCCTTTAAGTTAGATCCTTCTTTTTTTGGCCCATTCAACATTTTGGAAAAAATTAGCCCTGTTGGTTATAGTTGCATTTACTTCCTTCTCTATCAAGAATTCATGATGTTTTCCATATTGTATTACTAATAAAATATGTACCTGGCCCATCTCATATGTTGGATTGGAAAAATTTACAATTTACAGAAGATGAAAAGATGTAGTTAAATTGAGTGAAAATTTTGGTTCGTCGTAACATTAAATTAAGAAATTAAGAAATCAAGTAGTTTATGATACAATGGGACCCACTAAGTACCAAAAATGCCACTTGAAAGGATACACAGCTATTTAATCATCATTAGGCTTGGTTATTTTGATTTATCACTAGGACAACTCCTCTTTATGGGGAGGATGATGTTATAACCCTACCTACATACTTCATTTCCTAGACTATTATATATTTCTAGCATAATTTTATACTATTCAACTATACTTTGGAGTTGTTATTTATAATCTATTTTTTAGACATTGGACTAAATACTATAGTTGTAGTTTATTTTTCATATATATTGATTTGGTTATAGCATTTAATTTATGGGTATAGGTAAAGGTAAAATGAGCTAGGTTAGTGGTGGACTTTGATGGTTGAGGGATAAGTAACAAGGGCAACTGACATAGGTAAAAGGGATATTGTACTCAGCCATAACACTTACATTAATCTATCAATTTTATTATTCCATCACTTGTCTTTTATTTTATTATTATATTATTTATATTTTGATCATCTTCTCAACTTTTTATATAATCATGTGATCTTACGTCTTGTTTCATTTCATCATTTTATGACACCACTTTGGCATTATTAGCTTGTTAGGTTATCAAATTGTTTTGTTTTGTGGGTGAGCCTTGTTTCTTTGGTATTGCTTCAAATGCTTCTCTCATGATATTCCTTTTGAATCTCCTAGCAAGGGACCATAATATTAATCTTCTAAATTTGATTTGGTAGTGACAATATTGTATTCAATAAAGATTTGATTTACCATAATAACTTTTAGGGTTCATGGTCCTTTGACCCACAAAACAAAAGACATCATTACCAATTTTTTGGTCGATGGGGAAACTCTTTTCATTCCATTAATTTTGGAAAATTTGGAGGGGGATTATCTCAAATTATAATACCATTTTTTTTTGGTTAGCTAGGGGTAGTTGAGGAGAGAGGGAGGCATAGTAGAAGATTGGGTAGAGAAATGAAACCCTAATGGAAATGGTAGTAGAAAGGATTAAGTTTGGCATGAAACCCTACCTGGTGAGAGAATCGAGCAGCTTAGGCCATGGATAGAAAAAGGGGGATTCACAAGATGCAAAGGTAAGCAAGAAAAAATATTTTCTCTTACACCTATGATATAAGGCAAATCAAGTAAGTTTTGTAATTTTTTTATGCTTTGATATCAGTCTTGAAGTTTTAAATATAAATAAAAAAATTCTTGAAGGTTTAGAAGGAAGTCATAAGACTTCCTGATGAACCTACAAGGGTTCATAAATTGAGAGAAATTAGTACTCCATTAAATGGGTTATTAAAAATATTATTCCAAATCATTTTAGGTTTCTAGGTTTTTAAAATCTCTTGCCTTAGTCAAAATTTAGCACATTAAATCAATGGATTCACTTCCTGATAAGTTTGGTAGAATTAATATGTTGTTATCTCTATTTTATTTTATCTTTTTTAGCTTGTATAAGTTAATTTGGTTTAGTACTATGTTTTATTTTTATGAACATTCATTCGAGGCCATTTATACCACTTCATGGGTTTTTTATTGCTATTATGATTATGAATATTGGGTGGACATTGATTTGAGTGTTTGACTGAAATTGTGATACATGGGCACTCAAATAAGAAACCCTCTACATAAATTATTGTTGGGTTTTATTAAATACCTATTGTTTGACATTTTGGGGTTTTATTATTTGAATTTTTATGTATCTATATGGGCTAACTAATGTTATCAACATTATAATATGCCACTTTTGGAGTGATTGATTTCATTAATTATTAGAATGGACTTGGGAGTTATGATTTTTATTGAAAAAAGTGTTGATAATCATTGGGTCCTTTTTTAATCTTTATGATTCATCTGGTATTATGTGACTACTAGATATGGAAATTGTAGCACTAAGACACACTATTTAAGGTGATTAAATGTCCATACCTAATTGATTATAAAAAAGGGTGAGATGTTTAAACACTTTGTAGTTTGTTTATTTGTTTTCAAATGTTGTCATTATGTGAATATTTCTCATTTATTCTTAGTTATGATTGCATATCATTTGAGTGATGGATTTTGTATTAAATATTGGTATACATAGAATACATGATGAAGAAGGTTTGGGTTCAACTAAATATGTAGTTGACATCTATAAACTCCTTCAGAGGAAGACCAAGGTTGTCAAAGATTATATACCTATTGATATTTGTACTTTAGTATTTAGTTGTGAATTTTTCATTATTATGTAACTAATAAAAGTTTAGTGTTTACTCTTATTTCCATTATTTCCTTTACTTACATTTTAAAATACCCAAAATCTAGACTCCACATGCCAACTAATGGTGATGGTTTGGTGTGAGACAGTTCATATGGGGAAAACATCATGTATACATTTAGTTGGTTACTTGATTGATCTAATGGTTGACTATTTTATGTCATTATATTAATTTATGTTATCTATATTTTATGTATCATGTTCTATAAATGCCAAATTTCACTTGGTTTGATATTAAACCATGACTATTTAATACCGTTATACATTTATTATTTCATTACTTTCCTCTATTATGTTGTATTTTGCATTATGCAGAATGGAAACTAGTCATTACAAATCTGAGTTATAGTTATATTTAAATAAATATGTTTGTTATAACATTAATGGTTATTGAGTAAATTGTGAATAAATTATAATAAGTTGATAAATTATTTTACAATATTTAGTTACTATGAAATGTTTAATTTGTATACATAGACTGTAAGTCAAGTTCTTATATATATATATATATATATATATATATATATATATATATATATATATATATATATATATATATATATATATATATATATATATATATATATATATATATATATATATATATATATATATATATTTATATATATTAAAATTAGTTATTTTCATACTAGTGTACAAGGTATTTTCGTATGAATAGAAGTTAAGACTTTTTTGAGACTCCTAAATCACCATGAGGGTAAAAAGTATCTTTTATAGATAACATAAATTTAATTCCTTATTACAACATGATAAAATAAAGTTGTGTTAAGTGAGGATGTCTCTAATCCATTATTTTCTTGAACCATTTCAGCCCTATATTTGAAGTTATCATCACTAGAAGTAAAGGCAATTTGAGTTGCTTGTATATTAAGATTCATCACTAAATATTTATAAGTCTCTATTCAAGGAAAAATGGAATTATAACTATTTTAACTAATTATGTTTTATTTTAAAAAATAGAATTACTATTTTATTGTATGAACTTAGTTATTAATGAATTTGATTCTAAATATTTAATGATATCATTTCTTTTTTTGTCACGATTGCTAGATCATAAAACTTCTCCTTGTTGATAAATCAATAAAAGTAGCCATTTAATTTTATAGACTATAAGAAGGTTGCCTAAGTTCCTTAGTTGAGGATTAAATCTATTTCAATTTATGAGAATGTTATCAAACTGTTATTCCTAATCTTATCTTATATTTTTTTACTATTCATAACTAATGTATAAAGAGGTTAGAATTGACACTATTGTGTTAATAAGAATTATAAGTTATCTTGAAAAATAAGTTGCCTTCCATAAATATACACTTTCATAAGATGTTGGATATATTGAATCATGCTTGGACTTAAATAAAATATATAAGCTTGATAGTGTCATAATTAGGACATTGTAATGGTTGCTAAATTTCTAACCATTAAACACAATTAGCATTGATGTTCCTAAAGGAACAAATTATAAAATTTAAGGTGTAAAAAAAATAATTTATAAATCATATAAACTAAAAATAAGTGGAATATTTATATTGTTCATATGATTATGACCAATTGACAAGTAAATAATACTAAAGAAGTATAAATCTCTAGATAACTTTTTATAAGATAGTTTAGTAAGAATAAGTAGACACTATAGTTTAAAATTATAAAATATACTCATGAACAATATCAATCTTGGCAAGAATTATAATAATTTAATTAGTTCACAATGGCAAGTTATAAAGTGAATGCATGACGTATGATGACCCCCAAAACTATAGATCATGGTATAATGATCTAAAATAGGGATAGTATCATCATGGGATCTTCACTTACAATAGAATATATCAAGTGTATGAAATTTAAATTGCATCTTAGAGTTTTATAGGTTTAATTTAAAATTTCTAAACCTATTCAGATAAATGTCATTGTTTAAATTAGATAGAACATTGTTATGAACTTTGGATTGAAAAGGGATGTTGTAAACTTAAAAATGAATTCATGTTTCATTCCTAGCATTCAAATAACCTTAATAACCTAAGTATTTAACTTATCTATCCCAATATAAAGTAATGGCTAGTTTTCTACCCAACCTATATCAAGTTTCTTTAGATGCAGAATGCTTAGGTAGGATGAGGACACATAGGTGGTCCTATTGGGAAGGTGTCACTATGAATCACATATTGATACATCACAAATTGTATGTGGGTCTCCATAGGTTAGTAATATCACTTGTAGAATATTCTATGGGTAATTAACCTAGATAAGGGTTACATGTGTGTAAAAGTGATGGTGCATTAGGCAAAACCAAACTATATTATATAAACCATTTCAGTTTCCATTATAAATTCTGAAAGAAGGGATGCTTAAAATAAATGGGGTCATTTCATGTTATAACCCCACTGGGTTTAACTTGAAAATTGGATTTTTTTTTTTTACTTTAATAATAAACTAGATTATTCCCAATTGAGATAAGTTTATTTATCTTTAACTAAATGCATCATTCATAATAAAATAATTATGATTCATTTAGATAATAATCAATTTAACACATTTAACAAATTACAATTCCAATCCATCACATAAAGTATATGTGCTAAAAATAACTCATCCAACTATTGAAAGTCATACAATAATATTATACAATAAGAGCAACCAATATGTTATTTATCAATTATTATAATACAATGTTTTTACATCATAATAATTATAAATAAATACATTGTTCCATATAACTAATGAGTATCCACAACCTCACCATATGTATATAAATTGAAATCACGAGTAAAATCCTCTATTGGCTAACTATTAGAAGAGAGGGAGAGCATCATCAAAGTGATTTTCCACACCAACCATAGACCATAGATCCCCCACACAATTTTCCAATTAGGTAATGACACTCCCTTCAGGGATGAGTAGATGATAATAGTGTAGGTATCGAGAAGTCAACTAGAACTCGTGTGTTGTAATATTCTAACTACATTCAACATATCATAAAGAATTTTATTCTAACATGACATCATGCATACATGAATATAATTAAAGAGGTAAAATTATAATTTTTAACCATAAACATTACTTTGTCCAAAGTTTTCATATAGTTTAATGATCTATTAGATCAATCATAATCACATACACACTCAATCAGATTTTATTTAATCTATGTATTAATGACTCTAAACATATTCATGAGAACCTTCTCACAATAATATTCTTTAGTGTCATTAATACCAAATTTATTAAATAATGTATATACAATATTTTCATCAATTTCTCATATAGATTTAATTAATACCAAATTAATTAAATATAATAAATAACTTGAAATAATTACATGTTTAATAATAACTTAATAAGTTATGATACAGCCCAAATTTTATTTTTTCAATAATACTATATTAAAAATAAAGTGTTTTCTAATAATATTTATAATATTTAAGAATTTAAAAATTCCATGCAAACATTCCTTGTTCACAAGTATTATAATAAAATAATACAATTCAAGAATTCATAATAAATCCTAAGCTAATCAATAAATAATAAATACAACATTTATTTGTTCTAATTAATAATTAATTATTTTCCTTGTAATTAATAACTAAAACAACATATTATAAATTAATAATATACATCCTAGCTTGTGTATAAATACATTAATTTATCATAAACAAACATTTTATTACTACCAAATTATCAGCATATACTCTCTCTCTCTCTCTCTCTCTCTCTCTCTCTCTCTCTCTCTCTCTCTCTCTCTCTCTCTCTCTCTCTCTCTCTCTCTCTCTCTCTCTCTCTCTCTCTCTCTCTCTCTCTCTCTCTCTCTCTCTCTCACACACACACACACACACACACACACACACACACAAAGTATGCCCACTTCTATTTATATACATTTTAAAACCCTTATCCACTAATTTCCTAATGGCATGATATATACATATAAATGGTCATACACTTGTGTGTGTGTGTGTAATTTTTAAGTGTTAATTATATGTATATGTGTTCTTATGAATTGTTCATAAATAATATAATATTGTCTTTACGTATAATCCATAATTACATATATACATATTTTTATATATTTTGAGTTTATTTTCATATTATAGGTTCCCATATAAGAAACATAAATTTAATTTAAGACCAACATATAAATCACATTAACACCACATAGCACTTAAAACCCAAATTAAATACATTAAACACAAACACAAAGTATGAAATATTGTTACATACCATAAGGTATGTCAACTTATTAAAATCATTCAACATATGTTTAACCTCTAAATTAAACATCTATGACCCCAAAATAGTTCAAATTCAAACATTTTATAAATGTTAAAACTAAGTCTGAATCATAAATCTAACACAGTCTACCAAACATAATTCAATCTTTCATCTAATAATATTACCCAAGATGATAAGGAAAATATTCCAACTATTAATGTTTATCCCTATCTTCACATTCGTCTATGATTATATGTTCAAGATGAGTTAGACTATAGTAATATTTACACTATTCAGCTAATCTATTGCATAAATGTTTATGTTTACTTAACATATAGTATTAATATTAATTCTATTCAAATAACTTATAATAAATAATAATATCCCAGTCATCATATATAACTACCAATGGTATAAATATTGACCCAGTCTTATTATGCTTACCAAACCCATGAATTCAATACTTGTATATATAACTAATACAAAATAATCATAACTCTATGTTATGATAAATAATGAACTAAACTAATTACCAGTCAACAAGAAGATAATATACACACAATTAGTTCATAGTCATTTATACATAGTTGAAACTAATCTTGTATACATAGTCGAATGATATTTATTTATTCATAGTCACCTCATAACCCTTTTTACATAGTTGACTAATTAGGTTAATTTGAATAACAATCTATATCTATCCCAAAAAAATATTCAAACATAATTGATAACAAAGTAATATCACTCAGCCAATTCTAAATTAAAATGAAATGAATACACAACCATTAATATACAATGAACCCATAATTTAAAACACTATCCAAATCCATACAAATGAGTGAATACATAGTTATTTTAAGATATAAATAAGCTAAGTAAAAATGTAGTCATAATTTGACCATCATAAAAAACCCATTTTCAAACCCTATCAAAACAATGCTTCTGAGCCATTTTATTAACATACAATCATTTCACTAACAAACTAAGTAATACAAAGCCAAGTAAATAAACCAAACAAATCCATACCTATCCATATTAATAAACTAAACAAGGCCACACTCAACCATGTAATAAACACATAATGAATTTGTTTTCATAGTTACCCTAACCCTTTGTACCTTTTGGCCATTTTGGCCCACATGCCAAGATTTTGCCTAGATAGAGAAGCTAAGTAGAGTTCCTAACCCATAAATGATATAAAGATGGAAATATCAAGATTTTAAGAGCCATACCATCACAAGATGTCATGTAAAAATGAATGGATCAATTGATTATGTATTTAATAAGTCAACTTGGAAGGTCGACCAAAGCCAAACAAATGCATAGACATAAAGTATTTCATGATGATTTTGGTGCCATAAATATCCTCTACAAATTTCATAGCTTTATGTCTTTTCTATCACAATATATAAAGATTTAAATTTAAACCAGTAGAGTGGGACATGCATGGGGATGTCAAGTTTAAGTTTTATTAAATAGTCATTTGAATTCAAATATTCCAAGGATGAATGTGTGGATGACAGGTGTCAAGATCATGGGAGCTTAGATCAAATTTAATGGTGTGCAATGACTGACAAAGCCAATGGGCCCAAGTAAATCGATAGTGCACAATCCATCATACAAAGCAAATCTAACAGTGAGTGGGGGCCAATAAGTCAGTAGATCTTGGGAGCTAATGAGAAGATATTAAGTGTCACAAGTACATTAATCTAAAATAATATCAATGGTATGCATTCAAGTTGTGAAAAAGTAGATCAATGGTATGCATACAGTCAAAGAGTCAATGTTCTTGAGGATGAATGTGAGGTTGCCATGTGGTACAAGTGTAGGAACTAGCCAAGATTGATATTAGATCTTCAGAATGAATGAATAACTTACAAATGTCATGATCAGGGAGCCTAGATTAAGATCAACATCATATATTAAAATTCAAAATCTAGGGACTTCATAAAGAATTTTTTTGACTTAGGTTTAAATAGAAGAAAGTCTTACAAGGATCATCATGTTTCCATTAGATCTTGGTTGAATATCACAAGCAGATGCAACCATATAATATAAGGTTATCAATGATGAATTTTAATGTCCATTAGATCATAGTCTCAATCTTGAGTTTGAAGATTTAGAACTTACATGGCCCATTTTTGGGGGTTATAGTATTATTTTATGACCATGATCATTGCTCTTTAAATAAGATCTATGCAGATAATGAGTCCTCAACTTCCACAAGTTTCATAATATAAATAGGTTTGTTCAAATAGGAAGATATGTGACCTATAGGTTATCCATCAATATTATAGCTATATGAAAACAAATAAATGAGATTATTTTTCAAACTATACTAAAGACCTATGCGTAGATATTAAATTAGGGGTAGATATGAATGATTATGAAAAAGTGTCTCATATTCAACATAGCCATATCCTCAACAAGTAGGTACATATAGCCACTTAAAGTAGTTATGGTCATGGCTCTATTAGGTCCAAAGATACGAGGATTTTATCCCCATAAATAAGTCAATTTGAATATGACACAAAGTCTTAGTGACATTAATGCATGAAGAGCTTGAGGATTTGGTACATATGTCATCTTGATCATTGATGACTCCTTATCCATTCTCCCATGCATGTTCCTCATCTCTCTCATTCCATTATACTATAAATATAGTCTTCCAAGCCTTGAAATAGATACATCTTTTGGGCACGAATAGACTCTACCAATATTGAGCTTTGTAACCTCTTGAGATGAATAGAAGACTATGTTAAGATTTAATTATTCTTATCTAGTTTTTTCATGTCAGTTGATTTGCATACATGGTAGATATTTCTCCCTTGTCAACTCTTGATCTCACCTAGTTGGTAGTTTTTCATGTTATGTAGGTCATGCCTAGTGTTTGACATCTTTTTGTTCAAGCTAATAGTGGATACATTGATTAGTTAGTGCCTTGAATTAGGCATATTCCACCACTTCCCTCAAGATTTGATCAATTTATGAGACCTCTACATGAAACATTGATGTATAAGATACTTAAGAGTTGTAGATCTAGTCATTTGTTTTATCCTATTAGTGTTTTAGAAGATTAAGTAAGAATGGATGAATAATCATTCCAAGTGTATCACTAATAGTAGATTAAGGTTTCCCTTTCAATTTCTTTCTTCCCCTTTTTACCCAAATAATGAGTATGTTTTAGTGTAAATGAGCTAAGTGATACATTAGAGGAGCTAGCCTCATTACAAATCCTAAAGGTCTAACCCAATAATAGGTAACCCACATCCTAGGGTCATTCCCATGTTGGACTAGATTTGAGTAGAGGACCTAACATATCCTTTATTTAGCTAGGGTGAAATCTAGGTCTACAATAGTTTTGGCATGCCTAATGGGACCATGATCCAAGAGAATGGAAAGATTGTTAGTGTGTCTTTTCTCTAATCATCTTTTAGAAATAAGTAATTTAGCACCAGTGGAAACTTTAAATTAAATTTTTTATTTATAAGTACCCTAGGCATGTCTCATTGAATATTTTAATCAGTTATTGCATCTTATTTGGCATATGATGTTGATATGAAAAACTATGGTGGATACCCTTATCATTCACCTCCTTATCAACAGTTCCAACATGATACTCATGATCTTAATTTGCCTTACCAAGAGTTTTATCAATGATATGATGGGCCATATCAAGTTTCTCATAATCCATATTATTAATATCATGGCTCTTACCTTCCTCATGGCCCATATCAGCCCTACCATGATGAACATTACCAACCATATATAGAGCCTTACCATCAATATGGTGACTCATACAAATATATGATAACCCTCTTGATCAGGCATGAGAGTATGATAAACATTGATATGTTGAAGGGATATGGGTAGAAAATTCCAAAGCATGTCATTAGAGGGGTTAGGACTTCAATGTAATAAGAAAAGGAGGAATGGTTATCTTTCATTACAAGAGGTTATTATAGAAATAGTAGTGACATGTTTGACATAGATAGATTCATCTCTAAGATTGAGGAGAAGTTGACAGCCCATGAAGAACATCAAAAACCTCATTACCAATCCTATCTTCCCTCATTCACTCCATGTTAACCTCATGATGAACTCCTTATCACCACTAATAAGCCCTCACCAAATGAGTTTCAAGGTCATCATAGTTCCCCCCAACTCCTCTCATCCTTCCCCTCATGGAAATCTATCCAAGGGAGAGTCCAAGAGAAAAGAGAATTTTGTGTTGAAAGAGTCATCCATCATGAGCAATCAAGGTTTGATTTTGAAGCCTTATTTGTTAGGAAAATTGAAGCTATAGATAAACATTTACACTAGACATTAGCAGATACAAAGGCAACATCACCTCAACTACACATGCCTCCTTTCATTCCTCAAGATAAAATTTATAATATGCAAGAAGATCATAAGCCCAAGTTTCTATCATACAGTTAAGTCATGCAGTTAAGCAAATCCAAATTCATTCAATCCCTACCCTCCCCACCTCAACATTCTAAGCCATTTCCATCTTAGAAATCCATCTATAATGGTATGAAAAAGAAGGAGGAGGGCATGATTATTGAAGATAAACATTTTTACCAAGGAGGCATCACATATATCTCATCTCACTTGGATTCATCCCAAGAATATCCTATGCCACTCCTTGAAGAGGTAAGTAGTGAACTCCATGTTGAACTCATAGTTGATAATGATGAATTGTCAAATTTAGAATAGGAACTCATAATTAGGACACCAATGGGGAAGGGTGATCATGTCTTAGTCTTTCAAGATGCAAAGATAGATGAATTCAAGGAGGAAGTTGAGATACAGGTTGAGATACAAGTATAAAAACAAGTACATCAAGGGGAATCTACTCTATTGAAAGTTCCTAGTTTTATGGCTTCCTCCCCTAAAGAAAAGTCCATAGAGGTACCAAGATTCACACCAATTCCTTATATGCCTCAAGACCCATCTATACTACTAAATCCTACACCTATTCCATTCAAATTCCCAAGCTTCCTACCTCCTCAAGAGATAGTTATCCCTTCTCCCACTCCACCTACCATTCCTCATGTAACCCATCCATATCAAATTTTGGAAACCTTCATGGGATATGCACTCAAATTATGTGATGCCTAGCCTTTGTCATGAGGATCCTATTATGCTTAGCCCATCTGATCAAGCAAAGGAGGTGGAAAAGGTCAAATAATTCAAGGTTCCAAACTTCATGAGCTTATTCTATGGAGAGGTTGACCAAAAAATTCAAGTTATATTAGAAGTGGATCCATCTTGTATTTCTACCATTAAAACTCAAGAAGAGGAGTGTGTCATGTGGGAACTAGAAGAGGAAATTGTTGATTTAAATGAACATGAAGATGGATGTGCTAATGAGGATTTAAGTGTTTATGAGGAAGATATTTCTATTTGTACCCATCTTTGATGTGAAAGAGGCAATTATACCTTCAATAATAAGGAAGCATAGCTACCATCTTATGTTGAGAATGAATAAGTTGAGGCTATCAACTCCTTGGATGAGCTACCATCTTATGTAGAGGATGAGGAAATGCATGTAATAACTGATCAAATTGATGAATTTATGTGGTATCCAAAGGCTACAAATCATCTAAAAGGATCATTAGAGGACTTGTTTGAAGTTTTTGGAGTAGGATATGCTCTTCTCCAAGAGGAATATGGTCTAATCATAGCCAAAGAGAGCAACCTTATCAATCAAATCAAAGAACATGGAGTCGTAAATCCTTCAATACTATCATATCAAGATCTCATTATAGACATAGACTTGTTTTAGATATTTATAATGGGTTATTATCTCCTTGGTGAGCCTATAGACATGGGTATGTCAACAAAAGGTAATACAAATCTATTTGGTATTCAACCTAGTCAACCAAATTGTGAAAGAATAGAGCTTGAATCCAATATAGGGGTTGTTAGTAGGATTACCATTATAAGAGGGTGTTCTTTAAGTCACCTATTTTAGTTGGAGATTGGAAAAAAGGAAGAGCCACCAAGTGAGTATGTTTACATTGGAGGTTACTTTGTTCCTACTATTCCACATATGAGCATGCCAAAGGAGTTGGAAAAGAAGAGACTTGCTTCCCCAACAACCAATATTATAAGGGAATGTGTGATAAATAATTCTCCATTTCATCATGGAAGTGAATTCATAAGTTTCCAATTTGATCTACGAGGGAGGTGCCTTTAAATTACAATCTTGTATATATTAGAGTAGATTTCATGTTTTTCTTTAAGTTCCTATGTACACCTTTGTTTAGTAGGTTATCTATTTTTTATTTCCTCCATGTGCCTATGTGCACTTTACTTTATTTGTTTTTTTCTTGTTTCCATTTTCTTTTAAGAGTTATCTAGAGGTTGGCATCTAGTTTTAGCCTCAAATCAATGTGTTGGATGAGAGGGGAAACTCCATGCCCAATGGTTTAGTAAAGAAAAATGGTTTGGGTTCTCAAGCATAGTAGGCATGCTTCCCTATGAGTCACCAAAAATGTTGGCCATTTTGGCTCACATGCCAAGATTTAGCCTAGATAAAGAAGCTGAGTAGAGTTCTTGATCCATAAATGATCAAATTATGGCAAGTGCAAGCTTTGAAGACTAGACCATCACATGACATCATGTAGAAATGGATGGATCATATTGATTTTGAATTTAATAAGTGCACTTGAGAGGTCAACTAGAGCCAAATAAATTTATGGACCTGAATTCCTTCATGATAATTTTGGTCCCATAAACATCCTCTACGAATTTCATATTTTGATGTTTTTTTATCTCAAGATATAAAGCTTCAAAGTTAAACCAATAGAGTGGGACATGCATGGGGATGTCAAATTTAAGCTATGGCAAATAATCATTTGAATTAAAATGTTTCAAGGATGATTGTGTAACTAAAAAGTGTAAATATCATGGGAGCTTAGATAAAATCTAATGACATGTGGTGACTAACAAATCTAGTGGGCCCAAATAGATCGATGGTACATGATCTATTGTACAAAGCAAATCTAATGATAAGTAGAGGTCAAAAAATCAATGGATCTTAGGAGCTAATTAAAATTTTCCAATTATCACAAAGCATGTTAAACTTATAGAATATCAATGGTATGTATTCAATCCATGAAAAATCAAATTGATGGTGCATGTAAACTTAAAGAGTCAATGTTATTGAGGATGAATGCAAGGTTGACACATGGTGTAAGTGCAGGAAATAGCCAGGACTAATAACACATCCCTAAAATGAATGAATAACTAATAAATTTCATGATTGGGGAGCCCAAATTAAGATCAATGAATAATATTAAAAGTTTTCTCTAGGGACTTCATTAAGAATAATTATGACCTAGGTTGAAATATAATCAAGTCCTCTAAAGATCATCTTGTCACCATTAAAGCTCAGTTGAATGTCACAAGTATATGTAGCCATATAGTCAAAGGTTGTCAATGATGAATTTACATCACCATTATAGCATTGTTACTACTTCTAGTTTAAAGATTTAGAACTTACAGGGCCCATTTTCTAGGGTTGTAGTATTGTTTCATGATTATGATCATTTCTCTTTAAATAAGATTTATGCAGATAATGAGTCCTCAATTTTTACAAGGTTTAGAGGCATAATAGGTTTGTTAAAATAGGAATTTATGTGGCTTGTATTTTGTTCATCGATATTATAGCTATATGACAACCAATAAATGAGATTGGTTTTCAATCTATAGTAAAGACATATTCTTAGATATTGAAGTAGGGGTAGATATGAATGGTTATGAACAAGTGTCTCATATTAAACATAGCTATATCCTCAACAATCAAGTACCTATAGATTCTCAAATCAAATATGATCATGGATTTATTAAGTCAAAAGATACGATGATTTTATCCTCATAAACAAGTCAAGTGGAAGATGGCATAGAGTCCCAAGGACATTAATTCATGATGAGCTCAAGGAATTGGTATAGTTGTCATCTTGATCATTGATGACTCCTTATCCATTTTCCCATACATGTCCCCCATCTTGATCATTGATGACTCCTTATCCATTTTCCCATGCATGTTCCCCATCTCTCTCATTCCCTTCTATTATAAATACATGCTTCTAAACCTTAAAATGGATCCCTCTCTTAGGCATGACTAGACTCTACCAAGATTAAGATTTGTAACCTCTTGAGATGAATAGAATACTATGTTAATATTTCATTATGCTTATCTAGTGTGTTCATGTCAGTTGATTTTCATACTTGGTATATCTTTCTCCCTTGTCAAATCTTGATCTCACCTAGTTGGTAGTTTATCACATTATGTAGGTTATGCATAGTGTTTCCTATTGAAGATAACAATGGATACATTGATTGGTTAGTGCCTTGAATTAGGCTTATTCCATCACTTCCCTTAATATTTGATCAATTGATGAGATTGTTGTATGAAAAATTGATGCATAAGATACTTAAGAGTTATATATCTAGTCATTTTTTCTATCTCATTAGTGTTTTAGAAGCTCAAGTAAGAGTGTATGAAAAATCATCCTAGGTGTATCACCAATAGTAGCTTAGGGTTTTAATTTCCATTTATTTTTTCCCCTTTTCACCCCAATAATAAGTAGGTTTTATTTTAAATGAGCTAAGTGACATCAAAGGAGCTAGCTTATTAAAAACCCTAGAGGTTTAACCCAAGATTAGGTAACCCATATCGTAGGGTCATTCCCATGTTGGACTAGATTTAAGTAAAGGACCTGAATAATCCTTTTCTTAGCTAGGGTGCAATCTAGGTCTACAAAATTACCCATGTTATACTTAGTCGAATCATGGATTTGATTAAGTGGGGGGAATTACTCCTCCCACGTGGTCAATTCCTTGATTCTCCCTAGGGTTTTAAATTATTTAACAATGATTTATAAAACCTTAAAATAATTTTATCTATAATTATATAACAATAATACAAAATTTTAGAGTAAAACCAAAACAAACCCTACCTCTTAGTGCCCTCAAAGTAGTCTTTCTTTTTTGATCTACCTGAAAAAGTTATTTCTTTTTTCCTTATTCTCTATTAACCCCAACCTATATCTACCTTTTTAAAAACCTTTATTTATCATTTTATATTCTTTTAGTCATTTACATGCCCTTAAAACCCCTAATTTCATGGTGAAACATTCTCCACCATTACTTATCTAATAATGAATCAACATTAGACCATAAATTTATAGCATGCTTCTCATAACTCATAAATTGACCACCAAATAACTCAGTCACCCCCAATATTTCCTTCAATTCATAGTAAAACCCTAACCATCCCAATTTTTGCATGGTTTGAACAAAACAAAGATAACCAAACTAAATGATTACTCTAATATTAGGGTTGACATCATATTATGCCAATAAACATAATTATTATGTTTTAATAAAACTCAAATGCCTATCTAATTTAACCATTTAAATAATCAAAGCTAAAAATTAAATAATTAAAGCTTCACACCTAGTTAATCATTAAGTATTTAGAACTATGTCACCATATGTACCACCTTAGTTACTTCCACTTAGGTCTAGGTTATATAAATATTATAAAAATCAATTTCTTATATGATCAATAATGCAATTTATTTCTTTACCATGTAAATATATATTCTAACGATACTTTTATATTGAATGCTCATAGATACATACCTATATGGGTTATGTAATTCAAAATTATAGTCATATAAAAAAATATATACCATTGTCATATTATATAATGGAAACACAAAATAATCATAAAAAATAATAACTTTAATAGGACTGAATAGAATCTAAACATGAATCATAACCAAATCAATCATGATCAAGCATGAATAAATTAAACACAACTAGAATTAAATAAATTATGCACTATTGTACTATGTGGTGTGTGTTGTGTTCTTTGTCTAATCTCTACACCTCTAAATTTTTCATCTACATCACCCTCCTTGATGATACTTTCCCTCCATATCTATCTAGAGAGTGGACTTTATCTTGTATCCACCTCAAAAATTCAAATGGTAATTAGTCCATAACCATGATAATCAATACAAATATTGTTAAAACACCATAATACTAAATGAGTATAATCTACATACATATGAAACTCATATACAACTAACAAATCAAGTAGTGAGTCACACAAAAATTATCATTATATCTCTATCCATACATCAATATAATGAAAATAGTTTTCAAAAATAGTAATTTAAACAATATTAACACCATTAATATCTATTTAATAATCAAATCAATTTAGTGAGGAAATCAAGATATAACATTTCAAGAGATTCCAAGCCACATTGATACTTTGGGTATGGAATTATGTATTTAAGCACACCTTGAGTTATTAAGCACACTAACCTTTCAATGAGTATCAGGGCATGCATAGTCCAATCTAAACTAGTCAACGTAGAAAAAATATCCAATGGTCCTACTCTCTCTAACCACTTATTTTACACCATAAAGCCAATGGTTTATGTACTTAATGAGGTGTATTTTTTCCTTGTTAATAGCTCTATAAATTTATTTATATTTACTTCTTGATTTCTATCTTAAGTAAGGACTAATTTTAAGCATATTTCATTTTAGTTTTACATGAATCATAGTTTAGCCTTGTGTCTTACATTAAATATTGTTCTTCATATGTAAGTTCAAGTACACATTTTTATTTTATTTGAGTAATTTAATTTTACTTCACTACTATATTAAAATGGGAGAAAATGTAGACACATAAATTACCATTTAATTTTAGATATTTTACTGGTGACAACCATTTTATACCCACTTAGTTCATGCCATATTCTATGGTCTTTTGACCACCATCCTTTAATTTTTATGTAGATGATCCATTCCTAAGAGAAAATATGATCTCATGATATCCCTATTCCTCATTAAAAATATCTCAAACTTATCCTAATACTAATTCATACAACCAATTTTATTTTCTTTGATCCTCAAAACATAACACAAATTCAATAAGAGTGTTCCTTAGTCCTATCTAGTTCATCTAGCCACATCCTCTTGTAAAATAATTGCTAGTTGATCAAATTTAAATTCATGTAATGGGTTGTCTTGCATGTTTAGTAAGACCTATCCAAAGTAATTCCTTATTGATCACTATAAATACATATTTTTAATTTAATTTCACATATGAAGCTTCCACATTGAAAAATACTAGAATTATAATTGAACATTGAGAGTAAATTCCTTATTTGTCTCTATTTTGAATATATACAATCCTAGTAGCCTTGAGATTAAGTTTTATTACACATACAAGGTCACAATTCATGATTGAAACACTTGATCACACAATAATTTCACAAGAGTCTTTCATTATACCAATATTTCACACACACCATCATATGCATGGGAGAACTACATAGAGTTTGATCATTCCTTGGATTATTAATATGTAGGAAGTGCTCAATATAAGGGGTGTTCAATTGTGGCACAAATTTAAATGCTAACCCATTTTATATTTTATTACATTAATTCATATTTTCCTATCAAGTTAGTGTTACAAGTCATGAAGTTGACACACTATGGTTTTCACAATAGATCGAGAGCTCTCATGGAATTACACAAGTCACACAGGTGAAGTGAACCTACCATATTAGTCTTAGAGCACAAAACCCTATAGAATAATATAACACCCTAAGGAAAATAGTTTTATTCACCGCTACCTAAATCCATTGTCCTTGTTCATAGAGAAATAAAAATGTTATTCCTAATTCACAGCATCATCACAAAGTCTTCTAGATAGTTTCATAATTTTTGTCTTAGTCCTGCATTTTTTTTCCAACTAAGTTATCCTTATTTTTTATTTTCAAATTTTATAAATATAATAAGTTTTCAAAAATTTATAGTGTAAGACATAAAAATGGGTCAACCTAATGTCCTTGAGTCCTAATCTATCATTAATCTCAAGGTTGTCATTCAACTTATGAGTTTGGGGGAGTTCAAACAATCCACTATTCTATCATGTTATAAATTTGCTTTATGAAGACTTCATACCTATATTAAAATTAAATCAAGTGTTTTCATAATGATAAAACATGTTTATAGGTCCTTGGTTAGATTGGTGGAGCTCTAACATGGGAGAAATACCATGGTGAAAGTGAATTGAGAAGGCAGTCTAATGAAGACTCATAAACACCTTTATTTTGCTTAGTCACATGAGGTATGATCATATTTATAGTTTTAATAACATCATAATATTTTATTGTGGTCCAATTAATTTCTTTAGTAAACCACAAATATCTCTTCATAATATAATCAAATAATATTCAGTTGATATGCCTCTTTAAGGTCATGTATGTGTGTCAAAGTCAATGTTTTTTTATCATAATGAGGCCTAATGTGAACTTGATGGGCCACTAAGTCACCTGCCACACCTTAAATATACTCCATAATATTCATTATACCATTTCATACCTCTTTGAGCTCATTACCACCTTGGTCAATGCCTACATACTCCCTAATGGGCTTCATGCATGCTATATTATGACTTTTAAATTCCCCTTATTCATACCATCAGATTAAAAGTATCACATGACCCTTATTTTACCTCAATGACACATTATAATGATGTTTTTTGGTTTGAAACAATAATAAATGCAAATAAATTATAGGTTGAGGTGGTTTTTGAGATGGTACATATATGTGCAGTATGGATTGGTTTAGGTGGAGTCAAGGATTTGTAGATTGAGGTCAGTAATGGAAATTGAGAGAGAAATAAAATTGTTTCAATGAAAAATAAGATCAAAACCATCCTATCTTCCCCTCAAGCTCATTGGCAAGCTTAGAGAGCTCTTCATGTTTACACTCAAACCATACAAAGGAGAGAAATGGAGGCCCAATATCCTAACCAAAAGTAGTACACTCAATAAAATTTCACCCATGGGTATTTTTATTGGGATTGGTCTCATGAACTATATTAAAATTCCATAAAAACTTAAGGAATATGTATGCCATCCTTATTTGTAAAGGCCAAGTTAGATAGAATGGTTTTTATGGATTCTTATCTTGCATGCTCAAACCAATGATTGAGGTTGTTTCCTCAAGTATTTAAGGAGCCTATAATATAAATTTTAGTACTTTAATCTCATTTGTGAGCTCATATAACCAACAAACCTTTAACACTAGCATAGTGTATAATCTGCAAACAGGTTTATGTAATGGATAGAGGTTGAATATCCTCATTATAATTTATTGGGTAAGTTGAAGAGTTGGTGGAGTGTTTCAAGTTTACCCATGCTTCTTTTCTTAGGTTGTATGTCCAATATCCTCTTGTCACCTCAAAGGATCTTTAATAAGAAAGGGATTATACATACTTGAGGGCCACTATGTGGTGAGCACGATATGTGGCTCAATGGCATATGTAGAGCCTTCAAATGTAACTCAAGAACATAGAAGGAGGTGCTAGAGTAATTATAGGCCACCATCACAAACTTATGAACAAGTTTTATAACCTCCATGACAACCTCATATACCTCAAAACCACCCTCCTTACATCTATAACTGTAGACACCTAAAATTGGCCACTAATGGCTTCATACTCAACTTTAGAACAATTCTTACCAATCATAAAAAATTTAACCTAAGAATTTATATTATTCTCTAATTTTTCTTTATAACCTTTCATTAAATCAATTTGTCCTATCAAATCAATTAAACAAGGCAAATACACACCTTAAATTAATCAAAATCAAATAAATGACCAAATATCTAAAAAAAATTAATTGACTTGCACATCTTAATCAAAATCAATTATCAAGTTAAATCAATTTCAAATCCTAATTAAATTTATCCTTGAAAAAATAATCTAACAAATAAATTACCAAAAATAAAAATTCAAATATCAAGAGTATCTTAGAACATTCTAGAAGCTACTCATTACTTTTGTGAGTTGTCTCAAATAAAAAATATCTAAAAGAATTTTCTAGGAATATGATAAACTCAACCAAAGATAATAAACTCAACCATTTCCAGATTTAACCCATTCCAAGGGATTTGAAATTATATAAAATCAAGCCTAGATCTCTTCATTTAGGTAGTTCAATCAAAGTAGAGTTATAATGAAAGAATAGATTCATGAAGCTAAAATCCTAGTGTTATAATGCCAAAATCAAGCCATCAAGCCATTAATCAAGCCAAGAATTCAAAAATGGTGAATATAGTATATTATTTTAGCCATATGTCATTGATTAGGACTTATTATGCATAAACTGAGTAATCCAATGAAGAAATCATTTGGAGCTCTCAAAGAAGGTAGAGATTGTTGTTCTTTGCATTTTAGTTGGGTTTTTAATTATTATTTGTTCATTAATATCCTCTTAAAATATATAATTATGGATGTTATTATGTTAGTGTGTTTATTTAATGGTTTTATATACTAAAACTTGATCTAACCTCCTCTCTTTGTCAAATTCCTTGATCACAAATGGCATGCCTAGTGGGATATGATTACGCACCCCACATTTTTGAAAAAAAATGACTGTTAAAATAGCTCTTTTTTTTAATTAATTTATTGTTTTTTAATAAAAAAATTATAGAATATTATTATTGGTTTCATCTTAATTCTCTTAAAATTTCATTAAAATATTAGTTATATTTTAGAAATTATGAGTCTTTTAGTGATTGTCACTTTTTATTTTTTAATTTTTTGGTAAAAATGGTTAGTATAGAGATAATTAAAAAAATCAATTTTTTGACCTAATTTTGTCATAGAGGTGCACCCTAGACCTATAAATAACTTCCGAATATTTCATGATAAATATATGTATATTTTTAAAGTTATGGCTAAATTACTAATTATAGGTTTTCATGATTCATGTATTCATTTTTCTTTGTTTTAACCTTCTAACTTGTTGTTTATATGTTTCATATGTTTATTTTATTTTTTGAAATTTTTTGAGTTTTCAATTTAAATTTTTTATAATCTTTACCTAACCTAACATGTTTATATTTTGTGGTTTTTCCTTCAAGTTGACAGATTTTACCCTTCAAAGCTGCTTGTCTCATTTGATAAATAAGCTTCAATGATAAACAAAGTGCTAACCTTTTTCTTGCAGGGCTCATTTTAAAAATCCTCAAAACAAGCTTAATTAGTTCTTTTACACTTTTTGGTATGTTTTAAAATTAATTAGGTATTTCTGAATAAGAGTTTCCAAAATTATAATTACAATTTTCAACATGTAATTTTACAATATTTTTACAACAAATAAATAAAATATATACAATGTTTTTTGTTGGTGTTAAATGTTTTAATTGCTCTTTCAAAGTTCAAAACTTAAATTCAAAGGGCTAAAAGAACACCACCACACATTTCATTCAGTGATATAAAATAGAATACACTTTAAAGTTTTTTCAAGTTGTTTTCATTATTTTTTTAATTCTAAACTTGTTTGAGTAAATAGGTGTTTGTGCATGTATGCTCTCCCATCTGTCCCCTTTACAGAACTCTTGGGATCAAAAGTGCCAACTTCTTTTTGTGATTTGAAATTATTTCCATTTTTACATCTTAAATCCAATGGGATAGTAATGAATCTAATCAAACACTTTCAATTTAGTGTGATGAAATTAACCTCATTTCTATTATTTTTAAACTTGCTTGTTTATTGTGTTTTAGCAAAAAGAGACATACATGTATGCTCTCCCATCCATCCCCTTTAGGGAAATTTTGGGATAAAAATCGCTATATCATCAAATTTTAAGTCTAGTACAAGGCATGAAAATAATGTCATTTAAATCCCTCCCCAAAAAAATCATAATAGTATTGGGTGATCTTGAGGTAACCATAAAGTCTTTCTATTGTGTCATTTATTTCATGCATCTTGACTTGTGATGGGGACTTCATTACCTCCCATCAGTTCTTTAGAGAAGCTTTGACTTAAATTTTTATCTCCTAACATAAAATTCATCACTACCACTAGGACCAAAGGTTTGAGTGGTTAAACCACCTTTTAATGTTGGGGTTAAGCACCAAGATTTATCTTCACATTGAACATCATACTACACTGAGCAAGCGATGGATGTAGTGGTTACCAAATAGGGAAATACCTTTTTAAAACAAACCAAGTGCTGTAAACACCCAATTAATATGTATTTATTTTTTTATACTAATGTGAAATTTGCATGTATTTAATCTATCTAGAAACATTCAAAAAAATAATTAGTTTAGTCAACCCCACATTGTCATATCCTTGCTAGGATATAGATGATTATACTTAGTGTATTTTGGTCATTTTTACTTGATGTGTTAGACTAAAACTTTTATTATTCAAACCATGTCATTTGATGAGTCATGATTCCACATCACTCCACTATTTGAGGAGGTGTTATGTCGTTCATATGATACTTTGATTTATTTTAGCAAGCATTCCCTTTTTATGTCAAAACATTGGGATTAACACTTGATTGAGGAGGGAACCGTTATGCTACCCAAATCATTTCAAAATATTTTTCCTTTGAAGTCCTGAAATGTAAGCCATTTGTCGCATCATCTTTCAAGAGTGCTAACATCATTAGGCTATCCATTTTATTTCAAAATACTTGTCTTGTTTCATCTGGCATCTCCATTATCATTTGTTTGTAACCAATCACTTGAGCCTTGTTGAATATTGGATTATCATGGTCATGCTATTTAAATATTTCTATCTCTTTGTCATCAAATTCATAGTTTATCCCTACTTGAGTCCTTGATTAACTCTTACAAGTTCAAATTCAAATATTGGTTGATTTTAGTTTAGACCTCAATTCGTGGGGTTGATACCTAGATCTTCCTCTTTTGGATTATGTAACTTGTGTTAATTCATCACTTAAATTTGGAAAATTATATTGTTTTGTGCTTTTATTTTGGTAAAATTACTTTATCTTCAAACATATCTTGTTTAGCTTCTTATACCAATCAGATCATGTTTTATGCCTAGAGTCATGTATCTTGTCTATGTTAAATTATTCCAAGTTTGTTAGATTAATCAATCATCCTTTTTAATTCAATATTTTACCACCATTTGGCCATTAGTCCTCACATATCAAGTTTGAGCCTAGCTTTTAACTTCACATTTGGACAAAAGACCTAGAAACTTTTCCCTTTAGTAGCTAAAACCTACTTGGAACACGTTTTTATATTAGAGTTTGGTAGCTTAATTCTTAGGTCATTTTATGTGACCTTTGCATGTGTCATACACTTAGAATTGATCATTTAATGCTAAACTACTTTTATCAAGTCTCTACATAGACTTTTTGGATATTTAGCTCCACCTTTGACTAAGCTAGATCAGGTTTGAAACCATTGTCTTTCCAAAAGGCATAGCTTTTACAGAGTTTATAGAACCCTAATCCATTTTCTTATTGTGAAATAAATTGAACATGGCTCACTATACATGTAGTAGAACTATATACAATTCAGGATATGTAAATCCTTTCACACAAGGAGACTTTGTGGAAAACCCTACTAAAGACAATGTCATTTGGAAAATAGATTCTTTTCCACCCTATTACATTCAAGTAGGGGGACAAAGTCAATATCCTTTGGCCAAATATTTAGTTAGTACATCTCAATATACAGAGCAAGATCAAGAGATAACAACCCAATACTTATCTAGCATACCATCAGTTGCATAAAGTACTCAACAATAACCTTATCACATCATAACTTCGTCAAAATATGATCCTAATAGAACCACAAAGGTAGGGTATGAAAACTTACAAAATCTAGAAAGAGGACATTTCAACATGTTTTACAATTAGACTCATGAATAGTTCTATTCTAGAAATCCTAATGCCATTATACTAATACCTTATCAAAACCCCCATATGCTTATCCCACAAAGAGGTCCCATGGATGACCACTTTGATCAAATGCATCAAGCATACTAGACATATCTCAATTTATCATGTAACTTCACTAATATGGCCTTGTAAAATTTACCTCTTATTAATGTATCTCCTCAAACAAGAGTTTTAACAAAGTTGACAGGTCAAGATAATCAAGTTTTAGAGCCATTTACACAAAACACTTCAGTAGAAACCATGTTCAATATATTGATTATAAAAGAAATATCTTCACATTCTACATAAAATAGCAAGCAAAACATAGGGGATAATGTGCAAACAATGTCCAATTTAAACCAAAGTGGTGTTGGCATACAAACAATCAATCAAAAACAAAATTTTATTTAAGTTAGCACTATTACTGGTTTTCAAAATCAAGGAGTAGGAGGAGCTTCTATGTCCCAACCTCAACCAACTACTTCTAATCCTCAACCAGCCATTTCTTTAAGCACACAACCAGTAGGATTAAGTAGCAAACCAATAAGCTGTGTCATACCATAACAAAACATGTTGAATCCTAATCCTCCCCAAAATTTGATGAATAGTATTTTATAATATCAAGCACAATCAAGTATCCCAATATAACAAAGGTTGCACGCATTTCCACCTTAACAGGGAGAAAACAATGTTCTACCTCACCAAGTAGCAATGAACATACCTTTTCCTTTGTAGACTAATATACCAATCTAAAATAAAATAATATCTAATCAATAACATGCCCATATTAAATAGTGATAAGTACCAAATCTCCAACATGCATCCACTTCTTAATAGGTATTTACATAATAAAGAGGTTTTAATGTTCCTCAAGTACCTTCTAAGGTGAAATTGCCTTTTGTGTAGAATGTACCATAAGTTTAGAGATGGTGTCTTGGCTCATAAGTTCCCACTCAACAACAAGGTTCAAATAGTTGACAACAAGTCCTTATTCAACCACAATATGCATAGTATAATTATATCCTTCCATCCCAAGATCAATATCCACAAAATCAATCATACATATCCAACTCCAACCACAATGTCATATCACCATAGGTACAATTTCAATAATTGTATCCTAATCTATGCAAGCATATTCCTGGACTATTCCCTAGCCAATCCAGTCTACCCCAAGAAATACCTCCATCATATCTTAGTCTAATTCATCCACTTGTGAATTCCCAACCATTAACCTAGGCAAATATTCTAATAAGTTTCCTTGAGCAAGAATTACAATAAATGAAAGTTGAAATTACCACCATCCAAGCTGGGAAATAGGTTTAAAGTTCAAATTGGATGATGTGTGTTCATATCCTTTTAACATGAAGTACTTATAGATTCCATTCCCTCTAGGATATTAGCCACCCAAGTTTGACAAATACAAGGGGAAAGGTGATCCCAAAGCACATTTGATGGAGTTCTTTGTTGCATGTTAGCCAATGGCATATAGTGACATCTATCTATTGTTGTTTTTTATAAATATTTTAGCTGGGTAGGCCTTTTAATGGTTTCTAAAAATATTAAAGAACTTAGTTTCTAACTTTGATGATCTATTAGAAAAGTTTGTGCAACACTTCTGATATAATCTTGAGCATGAGATTTCATTGGTCGACTTAACACAAACAAATAAAAAACTAGGTGAAATAATTAAAAGATATCTATAGTGATGGATATCCCTTACAATCCTCTTTACCCATAGTCTACCTAATAAGTAACTAGTAGTTATGTTTACCAAAAATCTACACAGTGAAATATCCTACTATCTAGGGTTGTAATGTGCACATACATTTAAAAAGATCATCGATAAATGTTTAGTGATTGAAATAGCCCTTATTGACAAAAGGATCATAAAACTAAACTCAACCAATTAGATTAATGGTAAAAACCAGAATCAGACCAATAATCAAAACCAAAATCCAAACCAAGTGTAAGCATCACAACTGGCATAGGCCAATAACAATGATAGGCCAAAATAATTTAGCCATAACAAGAATGTTGTGAGGAATGGAGTAATAGAGTCACACCATATCCAAATGGTGAAAACATCATCTTCTCATCTAGTGCCAAATTTCCACCTTACTCCTACCCAATAACCTCTTCAACAACTATAGCATGCACAAAAATCACAACCTAGACCATCACAACAAATGCAACAACCACAATAGCCTTTAACTTTACAAAACCCACCTCCTCCTAGGAGAAACCCACCTATTCGTCATGATTTTACCAACCCTATAGAACCCATAGAATAAGTATTTAAAAATATCATAGAAACTAACCTAATTAGATACACTATTCTAAAAGAATAATATCGTAAGGGTACAGACATGCCAAACTTGTACAAGGTAGAATAATTTTGTGAGTTCCATAGGGTTAAAGGCCTTAATTTTAAATGTTGTGTGTAAATCAAAGATGTCATTTAAAATATGTTGGATAATGGAGAGATCACATTATATAATGGAGATTCCACATCCAATCAAAACCTTGGCATCTATTAGAACCCATTTCCTCAACATAACAATCAACTAGTGCAACAACATCAATAACAAAGGATAAATTAGCAGAATAAATAGAAAAACCAACAAAGCCAAAATAATGAACAAAACTAAGGCTAGAATAGTGGCCATAACCAATAAAACTACCATGTTGTTACACATGAATATAACATAGTTATAGGTCACATCTTGGGAGGTAACATTAACACCATTTCCATCAATCCTAGACTAAATTTCAACCAGACAAGACCATTGCTAATCATACCAAACCAATCCAATCATTTTAGTAACCCTACTTTGACCTAGGACTGTACACAAGTAAACCAAAAAGTAGGGATTCCCACATTAGGACCTTATAATGATAACTCATTATTCACCCATGACCATATTAAAGTGCATCAATGATTGAGACTTATCTTATCTGGCCCCACTCCACCATCATCAATTACCAACAATGATCTTGTATCTAATCCTAATTGTGTAATCATAACTTAGTGGTCTAAAACCACCATACTAGGCCCATAAACACCTACCACTTCACACATCATTTACCTACTCAATGTAAATTAATTTCACCAATGATAAAAGCCGTGATGATAATGTAGACATTTGAATATGGATAGATTTAAGAATAATGTGCAAGGAATCAACTAATGAGCACATATAGACTAAATCAAGGATGTAGTGATGAAATCAAACAAATAGTCACATAAACAAATAAACAAAATAGATAAACAAAGAAACAAACAAGACAAACAAAGAACCAAATAAGTATTAGTCCCTATGTTAATATAAATAACATGATGAACATTACCCCTAGAAACTAGGTGACAACTAAACAAACAAGCAATATGGGGGAGTATAATAAAAGGAAGGGGTTGGTTGAGTTATCTCTATATGCACTAGGCAAGTGGACATTTCCTACATAGTTCTATGGATATTATGATCTAACAAAACTTTAGGATGAATCTAGTTCTCTCAAGAAATGGGAAGAAAATGATGATTGATAAAAAAAAATATAATAGATGTGATAGAAGAATAGGGATGAAATCTTAAAAAAATGATAACATAGGATAAAAGGCCAAAAATGATGGGGAAACTAAGGAACAAGTGATCTTTTGTGACTTAGTGAGGGTTCCCAGAATTCTTAAGGCAAAGAAGTGGTCAATGTTTTATGGTTTTTATAAATGATTTTCAATTCTTTTTGGAATTTTCAAAGCATCTCAACTCAATCAAGAATGATGAGACACTAAAATGGTCCAAGCTCAAAAAAAAATGAGAGTTTTATAAATTGAAATGATGCTCACAAAGTGGAGAGAACATGGCTGAAATTACTCACAAAATGGTGAGAGCATAGTTAAAGGGGGACTAAGATGATCTCAACATGAATCAAACATGACCCACATAGTCCAAAAATGGCTTTAGTTCATAGTAGTCCACCTCACAGTGGAGAAATATGACTAGTGTAGTAGCCAATTTAAATAAAATAGTCATAGTTGGTATGATGGCATAGTATGACACATGAATGGCTAGGTGATATGCCAAGGCACAATAAATAAATATTTCCCCTAGTCTAACCATAGGCAATTATAACTAATAGATCAGTGATACCAATTTTCCCCAACATGTGATATAATTAGAATCAAGATTGGTGAACATGGATTTGCCCCATCAGGCATTATAATTAGGCTCACATAAACAAACTTGATAATAAGAGATTAAGAAATGAAGGATGCAACTACAAAATATTCTATCATAATACTCCAAAATACTACCTCTATCTGAAATGCTTGAAATAACTATTGAAACTGATATGATTATGTATGCTAAAAATGTGGACCCAATGGATGAACAAAGGTCAAATAGACTAGGTTGATAGAAATCAAAACATGTTTGGTCGAGTAGGAATGGAATGGTTGGATGGTCTAGTTGGAATGTCAAAATGAGAGGATGGTAGAATAAATAGTTTGATAATTGTATAAAGAATAATATTGATAATATGGTACAACTTGAAATGGTCCTTATAGATAATACATCAAGTTACTCAAGCATAGTATCACTTGAGGTGAATAATGTTCATTGGATCATCAAGTTCATTGACATATAATGTGGCAAGCCTATATGCTCCAATTCCATAGTCTGTAGTGATGATGAAAGGACCCACCTAGTTAAGTTCAAACTTTCTTTTATGGTTTTTTCTAACTGTGGTATTATTTTGGTTCTCTTTTAGGACAAGATCACAAAGTTCAAATGTTCTATGTTTTACATGCTGATTGTATTGATCCTAGAGTTAGTTCTGATGGGCTTATAGATTTTTCACAACATCCATGCACTTCTCATCAAGTAAATCTAGCTCTTGTAGGTGAGCTAGTTGATAGTGATTATCATTAAGAACATGCTTGAAATATATGTGTAATGAAGGCAACTCGACCTCAATGAAAAGTATGGCTATAGTTCCCTAAACAAGTGAGTATGGAGTGGATCTTATGGGTGTGTGATGATTGGTATGGTATGCCCAAAGGGCATGAAATATCTGAAGGTGCTAATTGCATTTAACATCATTGACAATCTTTTTGAGAATATTGACAATGGTTTTATTTGATGCTTCAACCTGGCCATTACCTTAAGAGTAATATGCCATTAAAAAGTGTTGTGTGATCTTGTATTCAACACATAAATTTTTGAACAAGGATGTCAAAAATTAAGAACAAGGATGTCAAAAATTTATGTGTTGAATACAAGATCACACAACACTTTCTAATGGCATATTAGTCTTAAGGTAATGGCCAGGTTGAAGCATCAAATAAAACCATTGTCAATATTCTCAAAAAGATTTTCAATGATGTTAAATGCAATTAGCACCTTCAGATATTTCATGCCCTTTGGCCATACCATACCAATCATCACACACCCATAAGATCCACTCCATACTCAATTGTTTAGGGAACTGTAGCCATAAATTTCATTGAGGTCGAGTTGCCTTCATTACACATATATTTCAAGCATGTTCTTAATGATAATCACTATCAACTAGCTCACCTACAAGAGCTAGATTTACTTGATGAGAAGTGCATGGATGTTGTGAAAAATCTATAAGCCCATCAGAACTAACTCTAGGATCAATACAATCAGCATGTAAAACATAGAACATTTGAACTTTGTGATCTTGTCCTAAAAGAGAACCAAAATAATACCACAGTTAGAAAAAACCATAAAAGAAAGTTTGAACATAACTAGGTGGGTCCTTTCATCATCACTATAGACTATGGAATTGGAGCATATAGGCTTGACACATTATATTTCAATGAACTTGATGATCCAATGAACATTATTCACCTCAAGTGATACTATGCTTGAGTAACTTGATGTATTATCTATAAGGACCATTTCAAGTTGTACCATATTATCAATATTCTTCTTTATATAATTATCAAACTATTTATTCTACCATCCTCTCATTTTGACATTCCAACTAGACCATCCAACCTTTCCATTCCTACTCGACCAAACATGTTTTGAGTCCTATCAACCTAGCCTATTTGACCTTTGTTCATCCATTGGGTCCACATTTTTAGCATACATAATCATATCAGTTTCAATAGTTATTTCAAGCATTTCAGATAGAGGTAGTATTTTGGAGTATTATGATAGAATATTTGGTAGTTGCATCGTTCATTTCTTATTCTCTTATTATCAAGTTTGTTTATGTGAGCCTATTTATAATGCCTGATGGGGCAAATCCATGTTCACCAATCTTGATTCTAATTATATCACATGTTGGGGAAAATTGGTATCATTGATATATTAGTTATATATTAGTTATAACTACCTATGGTTAGACTAGGGGAAATATTTATTTATTGTGCCTTGGCATATCACCTAGCCATTCATGTGTCATACTATGCCATCATACCAACTATGCCTATTTTATTTAAATTGGCTACTACACTAGTCAGATTTCTCCACTGTGAGGTGGACTACTATGAACTAAAGCCATTTTTGGACTATGTGGGTCATGTTTGATTCATGTTGAGATCATCTCAGTCCCCCTTTAACCATGCTCTCACCATTTTGTGAGTAATTTCAGCCATGTTCTCTCCACTTTGTGAGCATCATTTCAATTTATAAAACTCTCATTTTTTTTTGAGCTTGGACCATTTTAGTGTCTCATCATTCTTGATTGAGTTGAGATGCTTTGAAAATTCCAAAAAAATTTGAAAATCATTTATAAAAACCAGAAAACATTGACCACTTCTTTGCCTTAAGAATTCTGGGAACCCTCACTAAGTCACAAAAAATCACTTGTTCCTTAGTTTCCCCATCATTTTTGGCCTTTTATTCTATGCTATCATTGTTTTAAGATTTCATCCCTATTCTTATATCACATCTATTATATATATTTTTTTATCAATCATCATTTTCTTCCCATTTCTTGAGAGAACTACATTCATCCTAAAGTTTTGTTAGATCATAATATCCATAGAACTATGTAGGAAATGTCCACTTGCCTAGCCCATATGGAGATAACTCAACCAACCCCTTCCTTTTATTATACTCCCCCATATTTCTTGTTTGTTTAGTTGTCACCTAGTTTCTAGGGGTAATGTTCATCATGTTATTTATATTAACATAGGGACTAATACTTATTTGGTTCTTTGTTTGTCTTGTTTGTTTCTTTGTTTATCTATTTTGTTTATTTTTTTATGTGACTATTTGTTTTCTTTCATCACTACATCCTTGATTTAGTCTATATGTGCTCATTAGTTGATTCCTTGCACATTATTCTTAAATCTATCCATATTCAAATGTCTACATTATCATCATGGTTTTTATCATTGGTGAAATTATTTTACATTGAGTCCTTATGCATATTTTGGCCAAGTCCCCATGGTGTTTTATAATGAGGATTACCATCAAATTCTATAACAAAAATCAAGTTTGAGAGGTCTACAACATCAATGTAACATCACCATCTCCTCAACACTGACATCAAAAACATCGCAACCCAATACCCAATCATATCCCAAACAAAGTAATTAAGTAATGAAATAATTTCAAACTTTGTTAGTTCAAATGAGCATATCCCTACTAACAAATTGTCCTAATTCATCTTTATCCTTTGTATCAACTTATCAATCATCAGCCATCAATCATGTTTTTTATAAATGGGTATATTGCATTAGCACTGTACACCATCCCACATGCATTCTCAATGATTATATCATCTACTAGGGAAAATAATTCTGTTATCATTAGAATTGTACACCATCCCATGAATTTTCCTTTCCTATTTGTCTATCCTAATTGGGTTAGCTCTATTTTCTCAATGATTATAAACACGTTTGAGAAAATCATTGTTTTATCATACTAGATTACCACTATCAGGGTATAATGCTTATAACTACCTTTGGGAAAACCATTTTACACCATCCCACTTGTATTAACAATGATTTTGACTACTTTTTCAAACTCATTATACTTCCACCCCATCATCTTCCTTTCTTTTGTCCCCTCATTTCACTTCTTTCTTTTCAAGGGACCATTTTTTGACCTACTCTTGCCAACCTCTCCATCGAGGGGACAACTATAGTTCATACATTGTTGTTGAAGTTGTAAGCATAAAGAACATTTTTATTCTTTGAGAAGATGTTACTATGCTTACATCTTACAATGCCTTCCCAAATAGGGGCAAACTGTAGACACCTAAAATTGGCCACCAATAGCTTCATACCCGACTTTAGAATAATTATTACCAATCATCAAACATTTAACCTAAGAATTTCTATTAGTCTCAAATTTGGCTTTATAACCTTGTATTAAATCAATTTATCCTATTAAATCAATTAAACAAGGAAAATACACACACTAAATTAATCAAAATCAAACAAATGACCAAATGCCTAAAAATAATTAATTGACTTGCACATCCTAATCAAAATCAATTATCAAGTTAAATCAATTTCAAATCCTAATTAAATTCATCCTTGAGTAAATGAGCTAATAAATCAATTATCAAAAAGAAAAATTCAAATATCAAGAGAATCTTAGAACATTCTATAAGCTACTCATTACTTTTATTAGTTGTCTCAAATGGAAAATATATATAAGAATATCCTAAGAATATGCCAAACTCAACCATGGTCAGATTTAACCCATTTAAAGGGATATGAAAGCCTATAAAAGCAAGCCTAGAGCTCTTCATTTAGGGATCTCAATAAAAGTAGAGTCATAATGTAGGAATAGATTCATGAATCTAAAATTCTAGTCTTATAATGCTAAAATCAAGCCATCAATCCATCAATCAAGCCAAGCATTCAAAAATGGTGCATAGAGGATATGATGATAGCCATATGTCATTGATGAAGACTTTCTTATGCATAAATTGAGCAAGCCAACAAAGAAATCATTTTCATCTCTCAAGTAAGGTAAATATTATTGTTCTTTGCATTTTAGTTGGGTTTGCAATTGTTGTTTGTTCATTAAGCTCCTCCTAAGATCTAAGCTTAGAGATGTTAGTATGTTAGAGTGTTGATTTCATGGGATTATCGACTAACACTTGATCTAACCTCCTCTCTTTTTCAAATAAATTGATCATAATAACCACATATTTAGTTTTATCAAATACTAAGGTTCTTTTCAAATATTAAGGTTCCTCAAAGATTCTTAGGTTCCATTTTTTAGATGTGTATGATTTATTTCTACCTCCAAAGTGGTATATGTGTTTAGATATACATGTCAGGGTCTTTAAAATTTATCTGGTTTGTCTTGGAAGGGTTCCCACACTCCATTTAATTCCATTTTCATATCTATCCATTTCATAGTGTTTCCCACTATATTCACTCTATGTTTTATCCATGTCTTCATGTTTCACCCCACAATCACCCTCCTCCATCCATCCACCCATCATTCCCAATATAGGCCATGACAAAATACCTTCATATCCCATTGAAACCCTAAATATAAATTAAAACATGGAAGGATAAAATTATATGGGTCATATACCCCACTAAGGAAGACAATCACCACCTATAACTAACCCTTTTAAGCCTACTGTAGTAGAGTCTCTAAAAGGCACTGTATGAACCAATAATGGGCATAAGAAAAAACATGAGAACATGAGGGTGTGCCTCCTAAAGAGTTAAATTAATATATGAATATTTCACCTAATATTTTCAATTTATTTTATACCACATTCCTCTCATTCAAGCCTCATAGTCAAACCTTTGTAGATAGTTAATGCAAGCAGGTAAGTGCATATGGAAATATTGGTGCATATTGGTATCTCTATATTATATAGGATAATGTTAAGTGTTCATAAAATAAAATTAAATATTCACACTAAAATAGAGTATAATTTTTATTCTCATTACATTTAATAAGGCAAATTGACATTAGACCTTAGACCTGAAGACACACAGGTCTACTAAGACATGAACCCTAAGATTGAGAAGGGTAGTGTATGTAATCAGAGGGAAGGTTAGAAAATCACCATATGATATTTTATTCATACATGAGACATGTTATGGACACCTAAATATAAGAATCACCCTAATAAATAAATTATAAGGACCATACTTAGGATTCTCATGCCTATCCACACAGTCAGCAGGTGTCCTATTGCCAATCTAGGCAAAATGAGTGTTTGAGACCCATGTAGGCATGGCCAAGCCCTTAAATTTATTAATAATGGTAATAATGAAAATTTTAAGTCATTAATATCTCCATTTGGTCTATAAAAATAGTGGGTATATCCAATGTTTTGTCTCTGACCAAGCCCTATCTATGACAGTTAGTTCTGGGGTCTAGATGAGAAAAATCATGTCTTGGAAGTTTTTTAGGCATATTGGGGTCCAAAAATGGTTTTGGAGTTATGAAAAATGATGTATAAGGTCCACATATACCATATAAATGTGTTATCATTAAGATTTATATTAGGTGCCCTTTAAGATAGAAATTTGTTGATAACCTTTAAGCATACTCATAGGCCCTACTACCATCATAAAACTTATCCAAACTCTTAAAACAAGTTGGATGGTAAATGAGTGATGTGTGAGGATGTTTTAGACCATGCCAAGGAGGTTTCAAGTGGAAATAAGTGGGATAAGGGACAAAGTGGCTTCAAAACCTTGTTCAAGACACTTAACCCTATAGATAGTCAACTCAAAGCCCAACTTCAATTATTCACTCACTTCACCATAAAGATGCTCAGGGTCAAAGCTATTAGGGAATTTTAAGTCTCCTTATAGAATAAATATTCATGAAAGATTAGTTTCCAGTTGGGGGATAACCTTTATGAATGATCCTTAATAAAATAACTAGTCATAATTAGTTTACAAACAACCTGAGTACCACTTTAAAATGCTCCTATCTCCACACAACCTTTTCATGGGACTCTAGGATATTCATGGAAGATGAGGAGGTGAATTCACTATAAGTTCATGGTCATTGTTCCTAGTTTGTACATACATATGCTATGAACCGTTAAGATGGTGGATGTCTTAAACCCTACATAAACCCTAGAAGTGACCCAATAATGTATTTTGGTCTCAAAACCAATCTAAATGAGGTGGTTTGACCATGAAATGACCTTTAAGATCTCCTCAAATCTTTTTAACATCACAGTGACTCACTAGTTAGCACATGAAGGATTAAAACCATATAGAGTAAACCTAAGAGGGTTATTTTGAGCCTAAAAGCAAGGATATGGGGAGTGTTTATGTACATAATGAATTCAAGAAGGGAAAATGAGTCTTGAAGCATCTATAAAAGGCCCCCAATAATTATCAAAGTGACCTCCAAGACTGGTTCAGTAAGTAGGTAGGCATGAAAGTTGAAGTAGATGATTATGTACTTTTAAAAAATTAAAATGATCTAATCAAGCCAATGTTTCTACTCCATAGGACCTCTGAGGTAATGTTTAGGTTGTAACAATGCAAAAGTGGCTCATAATTCTAGAATTTAAACCAAAGTTCATGATCCAGGTCTATAAATAGATTAACTTATCACCTTCACTATGATTGTGTCACTAAAAGGTGGAGCATAGATCAATTTGGGAGCAAGAATGCCTCTAACCTTCTTGGGTAATGTCATCATAATGTTTGGAAGTTTTTTTGGCTAATTTAGATTCCCAAGTAAATCCCTTAAAGTTGGTCATTTTTCTAGAAGATACCCAGGAGCTACTTATTGCTCATGCTTCTCACCCAAAGAGCATCTTCAAATGCTCACCATAGTATGTATTTTATGCATGTGGAACCCAGCACTTTAAGGTAGGTTGAGAGGTTTGTTAGAATTCATTTTGTGTAATTGGTTCAAATATTCAAGCCTTAGTCTCTATGAACTATCCCTAAGACCCCCAAGCACTATTGAACCCTCCTTAAACCTAATAAGGACTCGACTAGAAAGTTTTAGTGAAAATTGCATCCAAACACACTATAATTATTTGATCAACACCTGGGACATGTTTCTAGATCATAGGGGCTCATGTCCATGGCACCTAATTATATGGAGGCTATACAGACACCTCCTAAAAGTACAATTTTGTAGTATTTTGAGTATAGAATGTGTTGTAAATCCTAAATAGGAGTTTTAAACTATGGTAAAGGTAATTTCAAGGATTATTATACCTTTTTTAATACCATAATTATGCATGAAAGTGCTTACAATTATCTTTTCTATCTTATTCTAAATAGCCAATATGTGGAACTAGTCTAAGAGGCCAAGTCTAACAAGGTCAATGTATTTATAGGTGGAAGATAGTTGATAAAAGGCTTAAGTGTTGATACATGGAGTTGATCAAGGAAATTTTAAGTCCTCCTAGATGTTTTGTAGTCCTAGTTCAGCTTCCTTAATCATTCAAATAGTGAGTATGCATAAAATGAAGAACTTGCAAATAGGCCTACTTAACTTGCAAATTGAAGGCTTTAGTGGGTGTAGAATAACATTATGGCATTTATGAGACACTGTTACACCTTGTAACTACCTATTTAGGAAATCATATCCCAAATTAAAGACCATTATGAAAAGATGGAGGCAGTTTTAAGGATAATTTAGCATACACATTAAAAGAGAGACTACTTAATGCCTCTTAGAGGCCTATCCACACCCCATTTGTGTTATGTAACTACCATTGAAGGGAATATTGGAATACTTTTAGCATGGTCAGAGCCTGAATGAATTTAAATAAGGTATTTTCAACCTCTACACCTTCTCTCAACACCAAAGTGGACTCATTAAAGAAGTGTCAATGTATGAGAGGGGTGAATATGCCTATTATAACTGCCATACACCACCTTATCCTCATTCATTGCCTCTCCCACACCTATAATATTATCTCTTATCTCTCAAAAATATATATTTAAGTAGGAATTGATCTCTTATTTTTTCATCCCTCTATTGGGTATAACAAAGTTATACCAAAATTACCTTGTACTCTTTCAATCAATAGAAGAATACTTGCATATTTCTTGGTTGAATGCTAGTATGCTTTATGAGAGTTTATTTTTAGATTGTATGAGTTTTATTTTCATATGTAGGTCCTTTCATGCACCTAACTTTATTTTGTTAGTCTATTCAGGGTGTATGAAGTGTTGACAAGTAGAGGAGTTCTAGAAGTGACATAAGCCAATAGTGTCTTGTGTAGATCTAGGTCCTTATCCTTCAAGTTGTATAACTCTCACTTAACTTAAATATGAAACATTCATTCTTAGAACATTATAAATAGGTATTATTATTTTTAATCTTCATTATTCTCATTAGTGTGTTTAAAAGATACATTAAGAGAGGATATTCAATCATTGGTGCATCACCACTTTAGTGTAGGTTCTTTAACCAATTTTCATCTCTTTTCCCTTTTCATCACAACAAGTTTAGGTATTTTAGAGAGTATTGAAGTTAAAATTAGGGGAGATAACTCCATAAAAACTAGAGGTTTGACCTACATCCTAGGTATTCCATGATCTATAGGTCAATCCAATGTTAGTCTAGGTTTGAGATGGATGTGAATAGTCTTCCTCAAGAAGGGTGTAACCTAGGTAGATAATATTTATAGAATGCCTAGTTGGACCATATATAAATTTCCTTGGAGACCTAATTTGACATGATTTTACAATCTTCTAAGACATATTGCAGTCTAAGGGTAATTAGTGGTAGATTGGAAGGTAGTTTCATGTAAAAGGTATCTACTAGATCATCTTCAAAAGGTAAGCAAGTCAAATTTATTGAGTTATCATTAGACATTACAAGAATAAATAGGGTTCATAAGTTTAACCCTAATCTTAAACCCTCCAATTCTCCCAATTCTACCACTTCTTCCCACACACAGTCTACTTTAAGTCCTTTAATCTGAATGGCAAGGCCTAGAATACAAGCATTTGTACCCTTTAATGGTGGTAGTCCTTAACCTTAACCAATTTGATGATATCCCAACTACTTCTTTGAAAAAATTTCCCTACTTCATAGGGTAAAACTCTACCACCCTTATGGAATACATAGCTTATATATCCAACTTGTGCTTAGTATACAACATCACCCAAGAAAATGTAGCCATGCGACTCTTGGAAACCTCCTAGAGGGGTAAAGATATTTAGTAGTATATGGGTCTCACTCCTACCTTCATAAACACATGGAATGAATTTTGTGAGTGTATTTTTAAACATTTTGAAGATATAAGTGATCATGTTTCATTAGTTGCGAAAATCACCTCAATTAATAGGGAACCATAAGAATATATGGTTGATTTTAACTATAGATTTCAAAAAACTTGGGATAGGATCCCTATCATTATAAAGCCTACACCTAATAATGCCTTCTTATACTACCTAAGGGCCTTGAATTTTGATGTTTTTCTAATGATACAGTCCATGGGTGGGACCACATTGATAGAGGCATATGAAATCTCTATAAGAGCATAAAATTATGTGATCTAAGAAGGCAAGCTTACACCTAATCCCTTCATTCCCTTATTTCCATAAATTCAACCTCAATCCACCACCATTGCTTCATTAATAGCTCGAAACAACTAAGAACAATCAAATTTCAGCCAAGTAGATAGGCTTGGTAAGATTAAAGGGTTAATTAAAGCTCAAAACAATAAATTGGTAGCCTTAGAGAGGTAGAAACAAAATTACTATAGACCTTATCAATCCCCTTATCAGGATCCATATCCATATTATCCATAAAATAGGCCCCCTTATCCACCTAAAAACCAAGGCCAAAGGTAGATCACACAATCCAGACCTTACAATAATTACAACCCCAATGCTTTTATTAGTTCAAGGGCATTAGTGATAACACAGAATAACCTTGTATAAGAAGGTCAATGGTCTAATTCATGGGGGAAATTAGGTGAGATGGTAATGGATACAAGTTGGGAAGTATGTCATAATTATTATATGCATTAGGGTCATACCTTTTAAATACATGACACCATGCCTCCTCTACAACAAGGTCCTCCAGTGCCTTATGGTGATGTGCCTGTCATGACCCAAACTAAAGTCCAAGTTAACAAGGATGGAATGTAATTAAAACACCTACTAAAATCAAATTTGAAAAATTTCAATAAGGTGAACACACTTTTGAGAAAATGGTAGCAAATGTGGGGTAAAATGTGCCCAAGATAGATATCTTAGTTGTAGCCCACACAAGGGTTAAGAGAAGGATGGTGGAAGATAGTTTGGGGTAGTCAAAGGCCACTCCAATATATCCCCAAATATTTCAATCCCCTGACACTCAAGGTACAGTCAAAAAACATCTCCAATATAAAAAACATCACAAACACATGGGCATCAGTAAAAGAGTCAATTTATTATAGAAGTCACACAAGCCACAAGTGATGTTCTTGTTCCTAAGATATAGCTCAAGAATGCCAATTACCCCTTTAACATTATGTATTACATGAATAATTATAATGTTATCATTCTTATGTGGGATGCTCTACTCATCCCAAGGTAGAAGGATCTTCTTCAATAAGATCTCTCTGAGCTTTCACTTATAAATAATCAAGATGATAAGTTGAGTTCTGTCTATGTCAATGATAGTCAACCTAATGAAATCTAGGCTCCTAAGGTAGTTAAGCCACCTCCATTATACTTATCATTCATAATAGGAGACTATATTATCCATAATTAAATGATAGATAATGGCACCTCTACTTCAGTCATGCTAAAAGCAATAGTTGAGAAGTTAGAGATCAAATATGAACCCAATGAAAATGGAATTTTGAAATTATATGGGTCTCACACAAAAATAGTAGGTGTCATAAAAGATTTCAATATTTTATTATCACCTTGACCCAATTGTATTATCTCACAAGATGTCATGGTAGTTGATCTCCCTTCATATTTTTCACAATGCCTATCTAGGTATTTCATTGTAAATAATAGGGGATACCTTTCATTTGACTAGTCATACATTATCTTTAGGACCAGATATGGGACAAGGGTCACTATTAGGTCTAAACCTATTTCTAGGTTCCACTTAGAACCCTATATGTCAAACCTATCCAATGTAAACTACACTATCTTAGATGAGGATGAGAATATCAATGAGTAAGATCACAAATATCATCTTGAAGGCATCTTAGATTTGCTCCTTAATGAATTAGAAGATGAAAACCATGGTTTTGACCCCTAAAAAACCATTGAAGAGGTAGGCCTAGTGTATACTACATGCATGGAGGAGTTGTTGTACCTAGTCTTACAAGCCCAACTCAAGATCATGATGACACATGAACTTTATTTTTTGATGGATCAAGGTCAAAGAATGGGATTTAGGTTGGAGTGATACTTATTTCCCCTTATAATTATGGGTATGATTCTAAATTAAGGTTTTAATTCTATTGTACTTCAAATACTATAGAATATAAATCCCTTATAAATGGGCTATAATGGGCAAGGAAAAAAGGAATCAAACTTTTGCAAGTGAAAGATGATAGTGAGCTAGTGGTGCAGCAAGTGAGAGGTGTTATTTGAGTTAATAATCATCTTTTGAAGGCCAAAAAACATTGATTTTGGTATCTCTTATAAGACTTCCTAGCATTTGACATCGATTCTATACCAAGGGAGTCCAATCATCATGAAGATAGACTTGCATCCATTGGTACCCAATATGACATTGCTAATGGACTCAAAGGATCTCAAGGATAATCATAAATCAAGGTTTTATGTAGGCCATTTTTACATGATAATGAGGTGATTTGGTAGGTCTTTGATAGCAATGATCAGATTTTACTTTCTCATGCATGAGGTAGTGTTCTATCATAAGAATCAAGGTAGGTTGAAGCATCATTTTAATGATAATATTTTCCACATAAGAACTAATAAATTTATTAATGGATTAGTGACATTATATATCATATTAAATTAATATGATCAATTGAGGAAGGACAAGGTGAGTATCTCAACTAAAGAAGAACACTATGACAAGATAGCCATTTTGAAGGATAAGTTACTTAAGTTGGGAAAATTGAACACCAAAGAAGAGAGAGTTGAATTAATAGCCTTATTATAAGATTTTGTATATGTATTTTCATGGGAATACCATTATTTTAAATTCTTTGAACCCAAGTTATCCCAAAACACCATAGAGTTGGAGGATAATGCAAAACTAGTAAGGTAGAAGTAAAGATCAATCAAACCTAAGGTTAAAGAGCTCATGAGAAGGGAACTATATAAAATAATTAAATATAAGATTATATTTAATATTAATCATTATTAATGGGTGGAAAACCTTGTGCCTATGAGGAATAATAATCAATGGATATGCCTATGTGTTGACTTGACAGACCCTAACAAGGTGTCTTTGAGAGACCATTATCCACTATCCTCCATGGATCATATACTTTAGAATGTTTCAAGATATCATAAGTTTTCTTAAATTTATGTTTAATTTGGATATAATAATATATTTTTCAAGGAGGATAGACATAAGACTACCTTCACTATAATGTGGGGCATATATGCATACATGAAGATGCCCTTTGGACTGTCTAGTGTAGGGGAAACTTTCTAAAGGGTAATGGATGTTGCATTTTAAGGGATAATTAATGACATGGTTCTAATATATCTTTATTACATTAATATTTTTCAAAATAGCCTATAGATCACATGCCACACTTGATGTTAGTCTTTGATAGGTGTACGTAGTTTGGAGTTTCCTTAAATCCCAAGAAATCTATCTTTATAGTTAATGAGGGTAAATTGTTAGGACATGTGGCATCAAAGGATGGCCTCGTAATTGAACTTGAAAGGGATAAATAAATCTTATCCTTACCCATGACCAATCATAATAAATTTTAACAAAGCTTCTTTGTAAATATTAACTTCATAAGGAGGTTTATTTCAGGTTTTGCAAAGTTAGTAAAGCCTCTTACTCATATGCTTGATAATAAAAAAAGGTTCACATGGAGAAATGAAGGAAAAATAATATTTGAGGCCATCAAATATGCCATCTATAAATCCCCCACACTCCTTAAACTTGACTTTAAAAAGTATTTTTTCTTGTATGTAATCTACACAAATGATGAAATTTATGTTATGCTCATGCAATAGAATGATGAAGGGTTAGAAAACCCTGTTGCCTTATTTAGTCAATGCTTGGAAGGGTATGAAGAAAAGTAATTTTTTTTTTGATAAACATGTAATTTTTATTATGAGAGGTTTGAATAATTTAAGACACATGGTGTTTAACAATAAGGTCATAGTGATGGTAGTGCACCCAAGCATCAAAGAGTTTATACTTAGCACAGACTTGAGTGAAAAGAGAGTTGGGTGGTGTATGAAATATGATATTGAGGTGAGATTTAAAAAGATAATAAAATTTATAGGTATATTTTGGCATATTTTTTCAAATTTTAAATAAGATAAAGACATGGTGTTGGTAGTCCATGACAGTTAGTAGGCAACTATAAACACCACTCCTCTCAGTTAGACCAGTGATGTGGTCAAGTTACTCCAAACAAGCCAGTGTCCTATGGGCTTGGATAGGACCAAAAGGATAAACTTTAGGCTGAGAAACATACCTTATATATTTTTGGATTGAGTTCTCTCTATGAAATATGTAGGAGGTATGCTTCTAAGATGTGTTGAATCAAGCCAAATTGATAAGATACTTGAACAGTTTCGTGATGGGTTCTCTAGTGGAAAATTTAATAACAATAACATATCCTATAATATCATTATAGTAGGTTATTTTTGGCCCATATTTTTTATATATTCACATCCTTGGGTCAGGAAGTGTTCTAAATGTGCCATGTTGACTGGCAAACAAAAGTTAGTTGCCCTTCCCTTGAAACCAATCCAAGTTGAGTATCCCTTCATGCAATGGGGATTAAAATTCATGGTCATGACCCATCCCAATTATATTATATTGAATAATTGGGTCATAATATATATTTATTACTTTACAAGGTGGGTACAGGCAGTTGCATTGAAAGAGGCCAATGTGAACTCAATCTTAGAGTTCTATGACAATCTTGTGACCAGGTTTAGTGTACCTTAAATAATCATAACTTATAATGCCTTGGCCTTCAAAAATTTTAAGGTATGTGAGTGAGACCTTATATAGGTAATATATTTTAAGGATTATTCCAACTATTACCCATAGGTAAATGGGCTAGCAGAGTCCACAAATAAGAAATTGATAAGGATCATTAAGAGGACCATGGAGGACAATCAAAGAGAATGGTATAAAAGGTTAAAAACTACCTTATGGATAGATAAATACACACCTAATAGTTATATTAGACACTCTCCATACCTTATTTTATATGGTAGAGAGGCAAGACTACCTATTTCCTTTGAACTGCTAGCCCTAGATCTTGTTCACCAACTTGAGCTCTTAGAAGATGATGCAATGTAAGTGAGAGTTAATAAGATGAAATAATTAGAGGAGATAATTGATAGTGTCATTCATATCATTTGGTCTAATCAGCACCAAGTTAAGAAGTCATTTGGTAAAACAGCTTCATTCAAAACATTCAAACAAGGAGATATAGTGCTTAAGTGGGATGAAGACCTGCAAATCGAAGAAAATAGTTTAAGTTTGATAGATTTTAAAGTGGGCCTTATATCATCACCATATGCAAGGAAAGAAATGATTTTCAAATCTCTAGGTTTAATGGTGAGGAACTTCCAATCCTTGTCAATGGGAAGTTCCTCAAGTTTTATTACTGGTCTTTATCATGTTCTTCTTGTACATAAGTAGTTAGTAATTTTCTTTCCCTCCAAGTGCTTCTGCACATGTTTATTATTTGTTTCTTTGTCTTATCCTTTGCTATTGTGTGTTTTATTTTATTGTATCTTATTTTTTTCTTTTTTGTGTTTCATTATTTCAAATTCTATAAGGTATAGAACATAGTTCATATATAGTCAAGGTTTCATTTGCTAAGTCATCAAGAGCAAGTCTAAGGGTTATAACTTCCTTCATTAGTAGACTAGTCAAGCTAGCTGAGTCACCAAAAATGTTGACCACTTTATCATCCCAAACCTATAAATGGGTTAAGATTATGTCCTTGAGTCTTATTTAATCATTGGTCTCATGGTTGTCATTCATCTTATGAGTTTGGGGGCGTTTAAACAATCCACTATTTTTTCATGTTATAACTTTATTTTGCGAAGTCATCATACCTTTGTTAAACTTGAATGAAGTGTTTTCATGATGATCAAACATGTTTATAGGTCCTTGGTTAGATTTATGTATCCCTAACATGAGAGAAATTTCATGGTGAAAGTGAATTGAGAAGGTAGTCTAATGAAAACTCATAAACATCTTTGTTTTGCTCAGTCACATGAGGTATGCTCATCTTTTAAGTTTAAAGAACATCATAATATTGTATTATGGTCAAATTAAGGTATTTAGTAGACCAAAAAGGTCTATTCATAAGATAATAGCATAATATTTAGTCTATGTTCCTCTATAAGGTCATATATGTGTGATAAAGTTAATATTTTTGATCATAATGAGGCCTAATGTGAACATGATAGGCTATTAAGTCACCTCCTGTAGTCATATAAAATGCACAAATTGGTAACTTGAGCATGGCTAATGACACCCAATCCTTAGGTCCCTCTTTCTTGCTCTCATGACCATCTTAGGCTTACTTTCATTGATTCCTAATCATCCATGGCCTTATAGACCTGATCCTAGCTGAGCTAGGACCCTCTCTTCATGACTAATCCATCCCCCTAGGCCATGTCAGCTTAGGATAATAGCACCCAACTTGGACACTAGCACCAAAACCTTGGGTGTTTAGCTTTCTATGCTATTATCCAAGTACATATTATGCCCCAATAGTCATTTCATTTTGGATCCTTATCTTAAATCATGTTAGCCTAACGTGAATTCAATTAACCCATGACCAATAGATCCATATATAAGCCCATTCAAAGATCCTTTGGAAAGGGGTTGGAAAATATCATTCAAGAAAGTAAGAATACAAGCAAGACCACTCAAGAAATCTTCCTTATTCTCTATATATAGCTAGCCTATACACTTTCAATCTAATTCAAGTCCTTACACTAGTCCCTAGTCATATCAACCATACCCAATTTTAGCAATTCTTACATTTCATTCACTATTACACCAAGTACTCTTAAAGGGAGAACTACATATGGCTTTATCCCTCCTCATAGTATTGGTATGTAGGTAGCATGCCCACACATGTGGTGTGAAGCATTTTTAGTGCATCTTACACACACTAACCCCTTTTCCCCATTTTCTAAAGTTTCTTTCAATTGCATAAAAGATACAAGTACATGAATAATCAAATCTACAAGGAGCTTTGTTGACAATGAGGCTATAAAATTTGGTACATAAGATCACACTGACTAGGTGGACAAAACCCAAAAAGATTAAATTCTTAACATAATAACACCAGAGAAGGACTACAGTACTAGAGCCCAAGGTATCCAGTTCTGGCACTCCTATCTAATCAAAAAATGAAGTCTAGGATCTTTTTTTATGATAATGTCCTAGTCTTGCATACAAATTTATAGACCTTGTCTCAGTTAGAATAGCCTAGAATAAGCTAAGTTTGATTTTTTCTCTCTCATTTCTATTTTTAGAAAAGGTCTAATTGTAATTTCATTTCACAAATCAGTAGCTTTAATTAGGAAAATTATTTACTGATTTCTCCTACTTAGACCTATTTATTTAATAGGAATAAAACTCCATTATTCTCAAAAATAAAAAAACACCTCCCACACCTTTAATTAACTCTATAAGCTTCATTATACCATCACTAGACCATTTCATACCTCTTTGATCCCATTACTACCATGGTCAATGCCTAAATACTCCCTAATGGGCCCCACACATGTTATATTGTGACTTTTCAACTCCCCTAATTTGTACCATTAGCTTTAAAATATCACATGACCCTAATTTTCCCTCTATGACACCTGCTAATGATGTATTTCAGTTTAAAACAAATATAAATGTGGAGAAATTATAGGTTATAGAGGTTTCTCAGATGGTGCAAATCTATACAGTATGGACTGGCTCAAGTGGAGTCAAGGATTTGTAGAGTGAGGTTAGTAATGGAAAATGGGAGTGAAACAAAAGTGTTTTAGTATAAAAGAATCTCAAAACCACTCTATCTTCTGCTTGATCTCATTGGAAAGCTTAGAGATACCCTCAAGTTTACACTAAGACTATATGGAGGAAAGAGAATAGAGGCCCAAACTATTAACCAAGGGAAGTACACTTAGTCAACTTTCACACATGTGAATTTATCTTGGGATTGGTCACATGAGCTGTATTAACATTCCTTAAGAACTTAAGGAATCTATATGCCATCCTTGTCTTCACAAGCCAAGCTGGACAAAATGGGTTTTCATGTATTCTTGGCTTGCCTACTCAAAACAATGATTGAGGCTATTTCCTTAGGTCTTGAATGAGCCTATCATATAAATTTTAGTACTTGACTCTCATGTGTGAGCTCATAGAAATAAAAAACCTTCAACACTACCATAGTGTGTAATCTATAGGCAGTTATGTATAATTAATAGAGGTTGAATGTCCTCATCAAAAGTTGTTGGATTAGTTGAAGATATGGTAGAGTGTTTTAAGTATCTCCATGCCTCCATGCTCAGGTTGGAGGTCCAATATCCTCTTTAAACCTCAAAGGATCTTCAAGAAAAATGGGATTATACATATTTGAGTTTCATTATGTGGTGAGCATTGTGTGTGTCTCAATGGCATATGAAAAGCCTTCAAATACAACATAAAAACATGGAAAAAGGTGTTAGAGTCATGATAGGTCACCATAATAACCATATGAACAATTTTTCCAACCTCCATGTCAGCCTCAAAGGCCTAAAAACCACCTTCCTTGAATTTATAACTACATAATTAGTTTTAGTAGAGATTAAGGTTCTTTGGAGATTCCTAGGTTATATATTTTGGATGTGTATGCTTCATTTCTACCTCTGAAGTGGTATATTTGTTTAGGTATATGTATGAGGTTCTTTAACATTCATCTAGTTTATCTTGGAAGGGTTCCCACACTCCATTTCATTCCATTTTCATACCTTTCCATTTCATGTCATTTCCCACTATTTTCACACTGTGTTTTAGCCATGTCTTCATGTTTCACCCCATAGTCACCCTCCTCCATCCATCCACCCTTCATTCCAAATATAGGCCATGATAACATACCTTCATATCTCCTTGAAACCCTCAAGATAAATGAAACCATGGAATGATAAACCTAATGGGTCATATACCCCACTAAGGAAGACAATCACCACCTACATCCAACCCTTTTAAGCCTACTGTAGCAGAGTCTCTAAAGGGCACAGTAAGAACTAATAGTGGGCATAAGAAATGATTTGAGAAAAATAGGGTGTGACTCATAAAGAGGTGAATGAATATATTATTATGTCACATAGGATTTTCAAGTGACTACATACCACCTTCCTCTCATACAAGATTGATAATCAAAGCTTTATAGACAATCAATGAAGGCAGATAAGTGCATATGACAATTTTGGTGTATATTGGTATCTTCATCTTGCATAGGCTAAGGGGTAGTTTTCATAAAATAAAAATGAAATATTCACACTGAAGGAGAGTAAAATTTTTATGGTCATCACATCTAAGAATACAAAGGAACATTAGATCTTAGACTTGAAGACACATAGTCCTAGTAAAAATGAACCCTAAGCTTGAGAAGGGTAGTGTACGAAATTAGAGGGAATGGTTAGAAAATAAACATATGAAAGTTTATTAATATTTGATACATGTTATGGACACCTAATTATCATAATTATCTTAGGAAATAAATGATAAGTACCATACTCATCATTCTCATTCCTATCCACACAATCAGCGTGTAGGCCACTGTCAATCTAATAAAAATGAGTGTTTGAGACCCCTATAGGCATGTCCAAGCCCCAAAATTTTTTAGGAATGGTCATCATGACAATTTTATGGCACTAATGCCTCTATTTAGTCTATAAAATAGTGGGTATGCCCAAAATTTTATCTCAGACCAAGCCTTGTCTATGACAGTCAATTCTTGGGGCTAGATGAGCAAAATCATGTCTTGGAAGGTTTATAGGAATATTGGGGTACAAAAATAGTTTTGTAGTAGTGAAACATGATTTCTAAGGTCCTCATCCACCTTGTAAAGTGGTTGTCATTTAGAGTTACATCGATTGCCCTTGAATATGGACTAATGCAAATAAGCTTTAAGCGTACTCATAGGCCTTATTACCATTATAAGGCTTCCCCAAGCTCTTACAAAAAGTTGGATGGTAAATGAGGGATGTTTGAGGATGTTTCAAACCATGAAAATGAGTTTTTAAGTGGAAATAAGTGAGATAAGGGATAAATTGACTTCAAAAACTTGCTCGAGACACTCAACCCTATGCACAACCAACTCAAAGCCAAACTTCAAGTGTTCACACACTTCATCACAAAGATGCTTAGGTTAAAAGATATTAGGGAAGTTCAAGTATCCCTATGTAATAAAAATTCATGAAGGATTGGTTGGTAGTTTGGGGCTAACCTTTATGAATGATCCTTAAGAAAATAACCAATCATAATTGGTCTATAAACAACCCAACTACCACCTTCCAATGTTATTATCTCCACACACCTTTTGCATCAAAATGTATGATACTCATGGAAGATGAGGAAGTCAATGCACTATGATTTCATAGTTATTATTCTTGGTTTGGATGTTTGTATGCTATGAACCATTTTTAAGATGGTAGATGTCTCTAACCTTACACAAACCCTAAAATTGACATAATAGTAGATTTTGGCCTCAAAAACCATCCATCTGAGGTGGTTTGACCATGAAATTACCTCTAAGGTCTCCTTAAGTCATATGAGCATCACCGTGACTCATTGGTTGGCACATGAAAGAGTCAAACTATATAGAGCAGACCTAAGAGGGTTATTTTGAGCCTAAAATAAAGGAGATGGGGAGTGTTTGTGTACATAATGAAGTCAAGAAGGTAAAAATAGTCATAAAGCATCTAAAAAGGACCCATAGTAGCCATAAAATTGACCTTCATGACTAGTCTAGTAATTAGGTAGGCACATAAGTTGAAGTGAATGACTATGTGCTCTTAAAGGAAGTCAAATGGTCTTATCAATCCAATTTTTCTACTCTATAGGACCAATAAGGTAATCTTTAGGTTGTATACAATTCAAAAGTGGCTCATAACTCTATATTTTAGACAAAATTTCATGATCCAAGTCTGTACATAGATTAACTTATCACCTCCACTATGATTATGTCACCAAAAGGTGGAAAAGAGAGCAATTTGGGAGTAATAATGACTCTAACCTTCTTAGGGAAGTAATCACAGTGTTTGAAATCCTTTTGGCCAATTTAGATCATAGGATAAATCCCTATAGTTGGTCATTTTTCTATCAGATACCTAAGAGTTACTCCATGAGCATGCTTCTCACCCAAAGATCATCCTCAAATGCTCATCACCATATGAATTCTATTCATGGGGAACCCAACACATTAGTGGATCTTAAGAGATCAAATGGCATGCATTTTACATAATTGGCTTAGAGATTCAAGCCCTGGTCTCTATGAACCATCCCTAAGACCCCCAAACACTCTTTAATGTTCCTTAAACCCTAATAGAGACTTGACTAGAAAGGTTTAGTGAAAGTTTCATCTAAACTCATTATAATTTCTTGACCAACAATTGGGACATGTTTCTATCTTAGAGGGGATAATGTCCATGGCACATGAAAGTTGTATAGGCACCTCCTAAAATTACAAATTTGTAAGATTTTAAGTATAAGATATGTTGTATAGCCTAAAAAAGAGTTTTAAACTATGGTAAAGGTAATTTAAAGACTTATTATACTTCTCTAATACTATAATTATGCATGAATGTGTCTATAGGTATCTTTTCTATCTCATTCTAAATAGCCAGTCTATGGAACTAGTCTGAGAGGCCTATTCTAGCAAGGTCAATGTATTTATAGGTGGAAGATAGTTGAGAAAATGCCTAAATGTTGATACAAGGAGTTGATCAAGGAGATTTCAAGTCTTTTTAGTTTTTTTTAAGTCCTAGTTTAGTTGCTTTAATCATTCAAATAGTGAATATGCAAAAAATGAAGAACTTGCAAATAGGCCTACTTAACTTGCAGATGGAAGGCTCTAGTGGGTATAGAACAAAATTATGGCATTTATGAGACACCATTTCACCTTGTAAATTCCAATTAAATTGATCATATACCAAATTGAATATCATTATTAATGGATGGAGGTAATTTTAAGGACAAGTTAGCATGCACATTGAAAGAGAGGCTACTCAACAGCTCTTGGAGGCCTATCCACACCCAATTTGCATTATGTAACTTATATTGGAGGTAATATTGGAATATTTTGAGCATTGTAAAAGCCTTCATGAATTCAAATAAGGGAGTTATAACCTCTACACCTTATTTCAATGCCAAAGTGGACTCATTAAAGAAGTGTCAATGTATGAGAGGGGTGAATATACTTGTTGTAACTATCATATGCCACCTTGGCCTCATTCATGGCCTCTACCATTCTTTGAATATTCTCTCTTCTCTCTAAAAATATTCCATTTCATTAGTCATTAATCTCTTGTTTTGGCATCCCTCAGCTAGGTGTAGCAAAGCTCTACCAAAATTATCTTATACTCCTTGAATCAACAGAAGAATACTTGTAGATTTATTGGTTGAATTCTAGTGTGATTTATGAGAGTTGATTTATATAATGTATAAATTTTATTTTAATTTTTAGGCCCTTTCATTCACCTAAATTTAGGTTGTTATCCTATGCAAGTTGTATAAAGTTTTGACAAGTAGAGGAGTTCTTAAAGTGTCATAAACCAATAGTGTCTTGTACAGATATAGGTCCTTGTACTTCAATTTACATAACTCTCATTTAACCTTAATATGAAACATTCATTCTTATAACCTTATCAATAGTTTTGATTAATTTTAATCTTCATTAGGTTCATTAGTGTGTTTAAAGGATAGGTTAAGAGAGGATCTTCAATCATTGATGCATCACAACTTTAGTGTAGGTTATTTTACCAATTTTCATCTCTTTTCCATTTTTATCAAAATTTTAGGTATTATATATAGTATTTAAGTGATAAATTATGGCATATATCCCCATCAAAACTAGAGGTTTGACCTGCATCTTAGATAGCCCATAATTTATAGGTCAATCCAATGTTAGTCTAGGTTTGAGGTGGATGTGAATAGTCTTCCTTAAGAATTTGAATAATATTTTATTATGTTTTAAATAAAATATATATTCCATAATATAATAAAATTGAACCATTTAATCAAATTATAGTAAATCAACTGATTAATGTCATAAGAATATTTTATATAGATAGTGTCAATAGGGTTCTAAGTTAAAACATGATCTGAAAATGGAATATTTAAATCCTATTACTCTTAACACTCATTTCAATTTTTCAACTTGAATAAAAGTTTTCACAACTTAGATTTAACATATTTTATCTATTCAAAACTCAGTTACAAAGACTAATTATAGTAATGACAAATTTCAACAATAAGGACACATATAGTTTGAAACAAACCACCTTATAAAATAGAAAATTTGGTATCCCAATATAATATAATGCAATATCTAATATCAAAGAAAATTATATTGTTATACAATGTTATTCAAATTCCAAAATTTTTGAAGTAGTTGGTCTTACTAAAGATTGTGTACATATATAATATTATGTAGTAAATATTTAAGTAATGCATACAATAGTATAATGAAAAATATTTTTTTTCACATATATGCCCCATGTGACAAGTTCATGAAAGTGTGTTTCATATATTACAAGATAATGTAAGTATAATATTTGATAACACTGAACCAAATTTGTCCAAGATAAGCCCATCCATACATGAGTTAAAATTTGGACCTACCCACCCCAACAATCAACTTAGTTGTGGGAGAAACACACTCTTTATTTAGAAAGATATATAAATAATGAGAGAGAGCCTAGGGCATCTAGGATTTTACTTAACTCTATCATGCATGATTTAATATATAATTGTATTATTTAAGAATATAATTATACCTTAATTTTATTTATTTTAACTATTAACTTTTATATCACCCCAAGTTCTACGGACACTATTCATATCTCACCAAATCTTTGTCATCTTGGGTTTTAAAATAGGTATTACAGGTTGTTACAACCTTGAATCAGCTTATAATATTAATATTTATTATAGGTTATTTAAAACTTTGTGTGCTTGTACCTTTGACTAAAGCCTCATATGATGCTTTAATAAATAGAACTCATGTCATGCCTAATGGAATTATTATCCATGCCAATTTCATATTGTTGCCAATCATATTTTATACTTCTTGGACATGTTCATAAAATTAACCTTTTAAACCTTTATTATTTACCCTTTAGGTGATTTCACTTGTAACTTTTTAAGTTGGACTTACTTAATTTTCCATTGTAGGGCATATAAGAATTATAAATAATAAGTTATTTACAACCTCTACTAAATATTAATCATTTTACCCTTTTTAAAAATATAACCTACTTGTTGATGCCTAAATATGTATCACATGTGCCCAAAGTGTTCAATAACACTTCTCATTTTATAATTATATTAATTTAGCACATGAGTTGCAAGTTATGATAATCATATTATCTGTTGATGGAATAGAGGCAAAACAAGTGGACTGTTTCATAATATTTATAATGTTTGGTGGTTGGGATCCACTGTGGCCAAAAGTTAGTCTATGAAAAATATGAAATATGTTATGCTAATAACTATGAATTATGGTCAAGAACTAATCTAAGATGGATATTTATAATGACAATTAAGCTAGAGTGATTTTATTAACAAAAAGTAAAAGGAAAGGTAGGGCAGAGAAGAGATGTTGTTGATATTCATTCCAAACACTATGACAAAGTTTAAATATCATCCAAGCATACACTTAACCAATGTATGACATGAAGTAGCATAATCTCAAATCCTTTCACACATTAGGTGAACATCTAAGGATGGTATGAAGTAATGCAAATAAGAACCAAGTTCACTTTAAATATTTACCCTTACAAGCAAACAACATTATCTCAAATGAAAGAAGAGTATGCAAACAAAATGAACCTAAGAACTTTCAATTAACCTAGCATTGGCACAAGCTAACACCTCTACATTCAAATATACACACCAGGAATTCATAATAGCTTTTTCAAATATGGAAATTAGAACAAATAAATGAGAGAGAATCTAGGATAACAATAGAGACAAGAAAATTTGGACAAACTTTAAAAGATTCCTTGTTTATATTAATTTCTCTAAAGTTACAATTAGCTTTTGGATCTAAGAACTCCCGCCTTTTATAATGGGTAATACCTTTTTATATAGACCCTTCATGAGGTATGCTAGTTAGTCATATCAAAATTTAGGGACAACTATCCTTTTACAACCTTTTGAGAAACTTCTAAACATTTTAAATGAATAATCTATATACAATGTGCTTTACAAGTTTCACATGCCTTTACAAAAAAATATTCTCTTTTAAAAAGTATACAAGCTGAATTACAAAAGGAATACTCCTATATTAACTAACTTGGTGACCCTTGTGTTGTCATAATCTTTTGTGTCTCCTATAGGATCTTCATTATATAATGTTGTTCATTAATAAGGTAGAGATCAATGATATGTCTCATGAAAAACTATTTTTATTCATCTTCTAGGCTCTTGAGATCCTTTTCAACCCTTTCTAAATATTTTTAATGCCCCTAGAATTTCCTATCTTCTCCTCTGATGATAAGAGTAGACCCATGACCTTCTTATCATTAACCCTTGTTTCCCATTGTCCTTGATTCCTTACTTATTGAATGAATTAAGTATTTTTGTGATTGAACTCCTCATTAGTTATTGGACCCAAGGGACTGAATGCGGTGGCTCTTTGATCAAGCTATCCAATATGTGCAACATTTTATCTTCTTGTTTCTTGAGGTCCTTTAAAATGTCCCCCGTATTCTTGGATCAACTACTCAAGGCCTTGATCTTTTCAATTAATATAGACATATCCATATTAAGGTGGGATAGGTTGACTATCATAAATTTAAATATTTGATTTTTAGTCAATACCTTGATAAAATCCTTTACTTGGTAGCTTGAAGCCTATCATTGGCTAACTCACCTTGTAGCCTTAGTGATTTGTTTGTTTATTGCATCTTGATTGGTTATGATTGGATTTAAAGAATTTAATAAATCAGTCATGGTGTCTCCAAATTATCTAAATCTGTCTTCTTTAATTAACAAGATGGCTTATTCTTTCAAGTTCTTATTTTGCTATAAGATGCCCTTGATTATTATCTGTAATTGATTTTTCTGAGCCTAAGCCACTTTAAGAAAATTTTCTTAAAATATTGGATCTTCTCAAAGATTCTATCCTCTAATTGGAGTCAATCCAATGAAAGGTTCAACTCTTTAGAAAGTGAATTCATCTCCACCAATCATGGCTTTCTTCTCAATTACCCTCTACAAACTAGTAGTGGTTGGGTCAAATTTGACACCAGCTAAAGATTCTATCACTTCGCGAGCTAGGGTCTCCATTTTTGCTCCACTTAATTCTCCTAGTACAATTATTCTTTTTTCTTCCTCCTTTTACAATGAAACTATCCATGGCCTAACTTCCTCATACACTAGAATATTGATTGCTTGCATCAATTCCCAAGGATAGTACATGTTAGGTACCTTTTATAATTTTCCATAAATAAACCATTCTATAATGGTTGGACCCTAAATCAATTTTTCTTCATTAAAGAGATTAAATTCACTCAAAGGATGAGTAAAGGTCACCTTGGGCTTCTTAGCCTTCACTAGGACAATGGCCAATTTGGATTTTATTTTTGAGGGGGTCTATAAGAACTAGGTCTAACTCTTCCTTCCCATTTTCTTCTTTGGATACCTCCATTTCTTCATCCTCAGACTCATAGGTTAATGATATAAATTTTAGAGCATCTTCAAATGTTTCACCAGGGTCTAGTGCTACCATATGAACCTAGTCCACTGGTGATCCTTGCTTATCTACTTGAGTTGAAGAAGATGCAATTTCATCAAGCCTTCTCTCTTCTAGCCTTTGCTCCAGTTGTGTCTCAAGCCTAGATTTTTCCTATAATTAGGTCGATGGAGGTCTAGAAGGTGTACTACTCAGCAAATGGCATTTCCTTGTACCTAATTGCCATTTGTCATCATCCTCTTTTTATGTTATCTACAATCTAGCATATGGTTTGATGTTTTGCTTTTTCAATTTAAAGGTGACCTCAAAGAATGAAGAGGCATTTTTATTTATGGGGTCAAAATCACCTGGTTGATGGTCATAGGTTACATTTATTCCCTTGGCTTTCAAATGTTTTTTAACCCTTCCCTATGGATCCCACTACCTTAGTTCATCATTTTAGAGATTTATGGAGGTCTTATGTTTAAAAGTATCCTCAATGTTATCCCATTATGCAAAAATAGTCCTTCCAATGGTTAAGGGGAGGCTATGAAGCAGTCCCTTCCTCTTGGTTTTGCATAAACCATCTATCCCATTGCACATTTGGTAAGCCACCTCCTACTAATCTAACTTGATTGGCACATGGACTAAAAATCTAAGGGGAGTGAATTGTATTCCTTAAATCTTGATTATTTTAAAATTAGGGTATAACTAGATGTCCCCCATGGCCTTAATTGACTTTTTGATCAAGGGGTTAACTTTGAGAATTAGATTCCTAGTTATGGCCTCTGTTAGGGCTAGATAAACATAATGACATATGAATTGGATGTGGTCCTTATATTTGAATATGTGTAACTTTAAATAGTGATAGGAAACCATTTGTGCCCCATTAGGTGATCACTCTCTAAGATCAGGGATCTTTGTTGTGGAAAGTAAGGCATCCAAGAGGTATGACATCATGAAGAATTGGTTCCTAGTCTTCTCTTTGACTGTAGAGGTCTATTTAATAAAACAAGTGCTAACCCCTTTACCATGCGGAGGGGTAAGTTGTTTATCAATCATAAAATAGACTAAGGGCACCCAAATATTGTCCACATATATGGTGGTTGGATTTACACATAACCTATTCATCAAAGTCATGATCATTTTGATCCCATGCCTAAATTGAATAATGGGAATGTTTCCATTGAAATTTGAAAACACCTAATTTTGAGAATATAACCATAGAGAAAGGATGGTCTTGAAATAATTTTCCTTAGCCCAATTGTTGATTATGGTTTGGTCTATTTGGGGCTTAGGTAGTTTATAATAATTTTCTAATGCTATGGAAAATATATAATATATGTTTATATGAGTATTCTCATTGATTAACATTCCTTTATCTATTTTAACATCTCTAAAAATAGGAGAGAGAATGTTTATACAATGCAGTACCTCAAATTTTACTACGACATAATAGAGACCCATCATTTAAATGGAAACTATGTCATAGTAGAGTCTTCTTATCGACACATTCTTCTCCTCTTCTTTCATGATGGGCTAATAGTTTTCAATTTTCTAACACAAAATCGACCAATTATTATCCCCAGTATTTAAAGTTGTGGCATCAAATTGCATGTCCTTAGAAACTCTTCCTTCTATATCCAAGGTCAAATAAAGTTATACCTCTTGTCTATAGACACTTTTTTAGGCTACCATGGCCATAAGTTTTTCTAATTTGCTTACCAATGGTCTATACTTCAATTCTAGGTCAAATTTTCTTTACACAAATGACAATCCAATCTTCTTGGCTTGATTATGATGATCATTGGGTTAAACTAGGGCTTTTAGATGTGCTAGGGTTTTTTTGAAGGTTCCTTATAGTGATTTAATGGTAGAAAATATTTGAACTTATGTAAGCTTCATGATTTAGATTTTTCTTAGATATTTGCATTTATACCTTTGCATTTATTGGGTACCCAAAATCTCTAACTTGGCACATCAAGCTTATGTGGATCTGATGTGGTATCACCATGGTATTTTTATGTAACTTTGCTCATTAATATTTAAAAAGTGACCATTGTGTTTTGAAAATCCCACATTGATCTCACATTTTTATATTTATTTCATGCATCAAAACTATTCATTGATCCTGATCTATAAGGTCGAATGACATTGGTCCCAAGCTTTGCTGAAAAGTCTACATTGATCTCACACAGTTGATCTTGATTACATGGATCAACATAGTTCATTGATTTTGAACTGCTTGATTGTACTTCCTACTATATGAATCATTGATGGGAATGTGTATGCTCATTTGCATACCATCGATCTCATGATGGTGCTCAAGATTTAATTTAGTGGTTTGTAGCTATGCCACGTGTCATCTTTGCATTTGTCTTGAATTTTCAATGTTCATCTTGAACTGTTAGATCATCTTTATTTGAGAAAAAATTATTCATTAGATTTTGTTCCTCGAGCTTGAATGCCATTAGCTTCTAAATGTTCTTTGGTTGAGGTTTTGATACTTATCACGTTCTCACTCATCTTGGGGTTCCATTGAAGTTTTGACTCAATACACATCATTAGATCAATCTGACACAAGAAGACGTGTATTAATTGATATCATGAAGATGATCAAGCTTTAATTTATGGTTAGGGTCTTGTATTTAATCTCACTTTGTTATATCATGATCATTTTAGTAAACATGGATTTTTGGATCTTTCAAATAAAAATGAGATTTAAATCAATGCTCAAGGAAAATAAAAGACAGTTTAATTTTTTGGACTATGGTTTTATTCATATTAATAAATATGAATAAAGATTTAGGATAAAGTCTTAAGCTAAGTTTTAGAACACGTTAAAGGGGACCCCATGAAATAAAAGACCTAGTATAAAGTCTTAGCCTAAGTTTTTTATTATTTTAATAAACATGATAAACCTTTGGGTAAGGCTTTAGGCTAAGCTTTATAAAAAAGGGACCATGTGTTATTTAGACCATGCCAATGATAAAATAAACAAGGGGGTCATGGGACATGAAGAACTTAGGATAAATATTTTAGACTAAATTCTTGGTCATGTTAATAAACTTGACTAGGTCCTTAGGATAAAATAAAAGTAAGTCACATTAAAGTGTTCCCACAAAAAAATGTTCCCACCAAATTTGAATTTAAAAGGACTTAGACTAAATCTAGACTAATGGTTTTGGTAATTCAAATATGAATTCAATTAATCATTTATAGACTAAAATATATTAAAATATCAAATCACCATTAAATCATAAAACCTAGACATTGTTCATTCCAAATGGACCCCATTGGAGCTATGGCCTGCAACATAAAGATTAAATGTTAGTAACTTTAGGAAAATTTGAATCAAAATCATTAACAAATATTCCAATCAAATTAGGTATGGATGATCTTAAAATAAAGATATAGTTCAAAATACTCTAGTGATACTCTGATCAGATAAATTTTCAAATTTAGGGTGCAAATTTGCACTATTTAACACAAGGGTCTCCATTTTTTAGAAATGGGGTTATGTTAACCTCAACACTACTTTGTCAACTTTTCCCTTAATGGCTTATACAAATTTCACATTTAAATCTAGTTGTTTACAACCTAGTACCTCTATTCAATATTGTACCAATGGGTTACATGTTTGAGGGTATATGTAGACTCCTTTTAAGATTATGTTAAGTTCTAAAGAGATAAACAAGCCTTTATGATAATTATTTACTTACCATAGCCTTAATGTCTCTTTTACATCTAAACATTTATTATCCTAGTAACTAAGCTTTACCCAAAATAACTTGTCTTACTAAATAAAAATAAACTTATATTCTTAAAATGATATTCCTACATATCTCTTCACAAAGATAATATTTATTCATATAAATATAACTTATCATGTATCTATTGACCAAATTTGACCCCAAGTCAAATTGGATCAACCCATACTATTCTAAACTTTTAAATAATGTTTCATGTGTCCTATGGGGTCTCTTATTGTCATATATGTCTCACTTATCCTTCCCCTAGTCTTTATTGAAGTCCACCATCCTTATTCTAGGCTAGTCCACAAAAGTCAACCTTGGTCAAACCTAGTCAAACTTATTCAAAGTGCCAAATTATTTTGGATATGCCATAATATGGTCTTTGACATGTTTCAAGGTGTCTTCAAGTCATAAATTGGTCACTTACTATATTTCATGTGCAAAAGGGTTCATCTAGCCACATTTTTGGCCTATTAAATGACTTGTACGGATGGTGGAGCTAGAAAATTTGCCACCAAAGTGAGTTTCAATGTGGAAGGGGTAAAATTATGTCAATATAAATCATGTGGAAATTAAAAAGCTAGGAAATGGGAGTTTTTCCTTTAAAATAGGCCCCTTTAGGCACTTGTACGGACTTCTTAAGTTCACTTGAGGCCAAAAATATGGGTGGAGTGGCTCTTCACCTCCCCACATTATTTTACACACTTTTTTTTCAATTATTTCATCAAAAAATTGATCTACATCTTCCTTTCTTCCATTTTCTCTTGGCAAGCCAAGGAAGGTCAAATTCAAGCACTTGGTATAGGTCGTATAATTAGAGTTGGGAGGAATGATTTTGGGGGTGTATATTGCTCTAAGTATAATTAAAATCCATAATAATAACTCTTATATTTGTGCCTCTTCATTTATGAACAATCACTTACACCTCGATAGCTTTTTATGCAAGTACAACCATGAGGGGTCTCCTTTTGAGCCAATTTCTATCTCTTGTTTTTGGTTTTGATGGGTTTGATGTTTTTAAATGTTTAAAATTACATATCCATAGGATCTATGTTCTCCTTCCTATTTTTGAAAGCTCAAGTTCCTAAGAAAGATTCTTTTAGGCTTGTAGATGCTCCCAAACTGGTCCTTTCATACTTGCAACTATCTCAATCACCAAGAAAAAGATTTTCCATGTTAGATGGAGGTATGCGATGTTTATTCAATATTTTTAATTAATTAATATGAATTTTAGGGTGTTGGAATAATTTTTCAACTCATATAATGTCAAAATAAGGCTCACATGTATAGTCCTTCCATGACTGTCAGCCCTCACAGAGATATCTTCACCTATAGGTGTCATTAAAAGTGTTGTGAAATTGATCTGAAGGTGCCCTTGATGGATATTTTCCTTTTTAAAGGCTAATTTTTTAATTTTAATGGGTTTTTAAGACTTTTTTATAATCTTTCTTACTCAATTTCATCCTTCCTACCTATATACAATCATATGCACATCTACAGGTGACATTAGCAGAGTTATACGGAGGGGTGAATGGTGAAACACATGATGGAATTAATTTTTAGGTGATAACATACCCAAAATATCATGGCATACATGTAATAAAGGTTATAATACTATGCATATCATATTTTTCCTTCAAAAGGATGATCAAATTGCATTAGTCTTTTTGTCCCCAAAATGACCAAAATAGAGGTCCCTTAGCTTTTTAAGATAACATATACCATGACAAAAGGAGTTTATAATGTTCTTATTAATTGGTTTAGTGTCCACATTCACATAAAATTCCTATTCCAATTTTTAGGTCAAAATTTAAAGATGGAGGTGGTCATTAAGACCCTCACATTTATCAAAAAACACACTAATTTCTCCCAATGTTGTCTACAGGGCTAAAGCAAAGAAAAGGAACTTTTCCTTTCAAGTGGTAAAATAGTCCTTCCATCATGATCAAATGTTTCTAATGGGTGACTGATAATTTTTATCTCAAATTTTCTTCAAAATAAAAAAACTAAATTTGTTATGCCTTACCTACCCATCCCTCTATCTATACTCAAGCAAGGAAAGGAACCTACAGCTAAACAAGGACAGACAATGATCATTTTAAAATTTGTGAGAATATTTAGCCTTTTTAAGGCATATGAGGATATATTAAAATTATAATTGGTTCTTAATAATTAAAAATCAATGTTAAATGGTTCATAAATGCCATGACCAGGTTCTCATAAGGGCATGATACCCTACAGACAAGGGTCAAATGGAACTGTCTCAATTAAATGTCAAACAGTGAGCTATAAATGTGTTTTTGAGAGTTTTTTAACACTTTTAAAAGGACTATAAGGTGATAAAATTACTATTGGTAATTAATAAATCTAAAAATATTATCTAATTACCTTGATCAAACCTTGTAGGAGCCAAATAACCTATAGTCAATTGATTGTGACTGAGATAGTGAACAAAATAGTAGGATAACCTAGGGTGAGGTTTGGTTTTGTTTAGAGATATATATGAGATTTTATGGTAAATATAACATAATTTTATATCACATTAACATTTACACCAAGATAAATATGAGCTATAAAAACCCTTGGAGAAGGTAGAAGAGCCTACTTAAACCCTTGGATACACTTACAGTTAAGTGTGTACCAAGTAGTAAAGGGGAAGAGTGGTAGTCCTGAACATTGCAAGACAAAAAAGGAGAAATTAAAGCTAGAATATAGTATTAAAAAACTCAATTAAATTTTGTGATATATAATTTTTAATATAACCATATTTAATGATCATAAATAGGGGTGTCTTAGTCCACATTCACCTCCTTACACAAACTATCTTCTTGAAAGTCTGCCTAGAAAATGGAGAAAGTTGATGATCTTAAACATTGAACAAAGGGATAAATTTTGGTATGGAGAGTCTTGGTCACATGAAAAAACACCTCCAATACTCATTTTTCTCAAATAAATAGGTTAGATATCCCATGTTCTATCTCAGAATAGGGGTAATCCCCTCAAAGTAAAACACGTGTAGTTTTGTGAGAAAACGGTGATTTGGTGAGTAGGGGGTGTTATTAATATTATAAGAATGTTTGATAAGTTGTATCACACCTAATACAAGATAAAAATATATTATATAATGTTTTAAGATATGTAAGGTGGTCCAGACAAGGAGGTGTGCAGGTAGGCCTAGTGAGATAACATGCAGGCCATACTCCAAATGAGGGGTTAGTTACAATTTCAACCTTTGCCAAGCATTTGAATTTTTTGGACCATCTTCATGAAGGTTTAAATTATATTTATGATCTATATAATAATTTTATAAGTTTAACAAAGATTTTTCAACCATCAAGTTGTAGGTAGACCTATTCGCAAAGTCTAGGCCTAGTTGCTATATAGGGTCACCCTTCATTTTTAGCTCTAAGGGAGATATTATGGTAATGGGAATATGTTTTGAGGGTATTAAGAAAAGTCTTAAAACATTTTAATTTTAGGTAAACTCATAAATAAGCTATCTTTGGCTTAAAATTTACTCAACCCCTCATAGAATGCAAGGAAAGGGCTCGAATGCGAATTCAAAATGCTTGAAACTTTCAAGAGCTTATGCATGGGACCTTGAGGTGTTTAGAGAAGTTAGATAGGTTCCCAAAGGATTCCTCAGTGTAATTTTTGAGGAGTTACTAATGTATAGCCTTTATGAATAAAGGTTAATAAATTCCAAGTGACTTTAAAACCCTTAAAAACCCTATTTTGTGACTTGATGGAAGAAATGAGGCTCAAACTGCATTCAAATAGACAAATTTGACCCTAAGGGATAAAGAGAAGTAGTTAACAACTTCTTGAGATAAAATTCATGGAGATATATTATACATAATCCATACAGGTCATGAAAAAAGTAGGCTTCTTTGACAATTTCTTGTGTTTTGTAGGTCTTGAAGATGATCATGGGATACCAATCACTTGAGAGGATAGCTTGAGACTTGAACCAACTCCCTATGCCATTTTTAGATATTTTAAATGTTCATAAGTGACCTTATTATGCCTCTCACTTTATCCAGCCTCTAAAGTGACATATTGAAAATCATGGTAACCTAACTTTGGAGACCTTTTAAGGTATGACTAATGGTCCCAAGTGTATGAAGTGTCTTACCATGTGTCATGAGACCCTTGGTATAGATCAATTAGGGAAGATAAGAAGATACTAGTGCTAATTTTTAAAAAAACCCTCTTAGATAGTGATCATGGTTGTAGATGATGATTGGGCTTATGTAAGAGAATATCCATGATTAAAAAACTATCAATGTAGGTGGAGGCCTCTTTGTAACTCTCTCTCCTCATCACACATGAGACACTTGTCCCTAATTTGCTTTGGAATGCTCAGGAAATCCCATGATGAAGGTATTTTCTAAGAGAGAATGATTGAAGAGATGCTATGCCACATTTGGAGAAGAGGCTTGTTTGGGATGGACACATGTTTACATCAATTTCTTGATCTCTCTTCCACCTCATTTCCATGCATTTTTAACTGATTTTCTCAAGTTGACACATGTGCAAGTGACTCTTGAACTTCATTTTCTCTCATCCTCTCTCAAACTCTATAAGAGTCAGCCTTTTTGGCATTATATGGCATTCTCCGCTTGGTATGGCAAAGCCCTACCACTTTGTACTTCCTTTGATAAATAATATGAATAATTTTTACCTCATTTCATGGTTTTATGCAGTGCTAAGTTTCAATTAGTTTATCTAGTCAAGTGTAGATGTGTATCACCTTGAATTTTCATTCTTATCTTGCCTCATGTAGTTTTGTTGACTATTATAGGTTGTCTTTGGTGTCAATGATAGCATTTGATGAGTTTGGAAAGTGAACTAGTCTTTTTCTTCAATCTCACTAGGCTTTACCCTTCTATAAAACATTTATGTAATAGGATCTTATGAGATTAGTGTATCTTCATATTATCTTGTTGTCTTTAGTGCACTAGTCAATGTGTGTGTGAGTGATCAACTAGTTTAGTGCATCACTATAGTAGTTATATTCATTTCAGTTCCTTCTAACTCTTTTCATGAACAAGAATTAGACTAGGTGATAAGCATTTAAAGAATAATCTAGGGAGCTATCCCTCACAAACTAGAGATTCATCTATCTTAAAATTTCCCCACAACTTGAGAGATGATTCAATGTTGCATCATATTATAAGAGCTTAATATAGTATCCTAGGGTGCATAATTTGATGCCAACATTTCTAGCATGCCCAATGGGATAGTTGGTCCTATTTTTTTCCATGTGAAGGTGAATTATGGTCTTGACAAGCCCAAGGTTATAAAAGTGTTTCTAATCTAGCATTAGGAGACTCTAAAAGGTTAGAATTTATTGTTGTAGATCAAGTTTTTCACATTATACTTCATGGTCTTAACTAGATCATCTTCTAGTAGAGCATTCAATCAAGTCCCTCTATTTGAAGCTCCTCTTGAGGAACAACATCCTAAACCATTATTAACATTTAGAGATCTTGAACAAGAAGGTTTTGAAGAAGAAGAATAAGTTGAGGAGATAGGAGATCAAGAGGAAGAAGAAAATATGGCTAGGAAACATGCTTTCCTAGCCTTCAACACCCAAAATTTAATTAATCTTCTTGCATATGATCTTATTCCTCCCAATGCTACTAAAATTATCCCTAGCTTCAATGAATAGGACCATATTACCCAATTTGAGCACATTAGGGACATTTCAAACTTTTACAACTTTCACAATATCACTCAAGTTAACATAGCTATTAGACTACTTGCCATGTCTCTAAAGGGTAAGGCACTTGATTGGTATAGAGCATTAGAAGGTGGTTGAAATACTAATTGGGATGATTTTGGAGAGTTGTGGGTAAATAGGTTTGAGAATAAGAGTGACCACATTTAACTAATATATCAACTAAATGTGATAAGGATAGGTCCTAATGAATCTATGGGGGATTTCAATGGAAGGTTTCTAGAGACATGGTATAGACTGCCACCTATCATGAGGCCTCCTCCAAGCTTTGTATTCCTCACTTATCTCAAGGCCATTGGAACTAAGTTGGCATTAATTTTGTATTAAATGGGAGGATTTACCCTTCTAGATATATATGGGATAGCTATTAAAGCTAAGAATAGTTTGATATAATCTAGGAAATTACCCCCAAGAGAGTCCATGCCTTTGTTGTCTCATAGTTCAGTTGAAAATCCAAGTATAGCACAAGTTTCAAATGCTAATGCCAAGCCTAGAAAAACTACCAACAAGGTGGATAATGTTATAGATAAAGATGAAATGATTCAGTCATTACAAACTCAGCTCAAACAAAATCAATTACATGCAAGCGGTCCACCCAATATCCAATATTATCCTTCACAAAATTAGAGAACTCCACCCCAATACAATTACCAAGGAAGAGTACAAGGTCAACAAGGTTTCCATATACATCCCAATATCTATAATCCTAATTCCATTCCATCCACAAGGGTTGTTGTTTTAGTCCATACTAACCTGGTTCAAGGAGAGGAACATTTAGATCATTAGGGAAAATCTCAAGATCAGTTTGTGTATGATGGTGGAGGAGGTTGTCAAGCCTTAGTGGCACAAGAAGGAACTACTCCTTGCCTCACATCAGAAGAATAAAATCTCATGTAAAGGGGTAATCATGGAGAGGGTAGCAGCCAAAGTATAGGTCTTATGAACTTTTGAAAGGAAGATAACTATGTGTTGAACCAAAGTACATCAGTTACAACCAACACAAGAGTCAAAAGGAGAGATTTGGGAGATGTTTTAGAAGCACATGTGACTCCAAGTAATGCCTATTTAAGGACAAAAAGTGTGGATCCTAGTGTAATACCCCCTAATAGTCACACTCATCATCAAAGTCAAAATGTGAACAAGGTTGACAAATCACTTAAATAATTACCATTAAGTATTTCTTCTCTATTGCCTTCATAATTTGAGAATCAGTTGATTGTTCCTAAGACTATTTAAGAGTTAGAAGATGATTTTGCCATCAATGATTTCCTTGAAAATATTTAAGATGATACTGCAAGAAGATATGATGAATATATTTTCATTGGCACACCTCTTCACCCTATTGGATCAGTCTTTAAGTTTGAGGAAGGAGTTGATGACATGGAGTAGTAAACAAATGTTTTGGGAGAAGAATACACTTTACATGTAAGACAAGAAGAAGTAGACCTTGAGGGGATTGATGAATTTCCATGCTCCATGGAAGATGATGATGATCAACTTACAACATAATATGAAGAAGAGGCACTCATTATCCAAAATGATATTCCATAATAAATTGCTAATAAAGTTTATGAACTTCAAGTCCTTTATATTGACTATGAATAGTTGGAATTTTGGGATGATCTTGAAAAAAAATTATTGATCTTGAATAATGAATCTTCACTTCATGAATATCTTGAGAAATTTTTTGTAGAAGATGTTGCAACTGAACCTATTGAAACTTATAAAGCACCTCAATAAGAAGACAAGGTCATGAGGCAGTCCTATTTTCACATGTTTGAAGAGTTTAAAGAGCAAGGTAAGCATGGTTCATCTCAAGAAAATAAAATGCATAATATAGATGAATAATACAAGGTACCAAGAGAGGTAGTAAGTTTTGAATAACCTCTTCCATGCATTTAGTTGCTAGGACCACCAAAGCTTGATGGAGACCTTACCTTTCAAAATGAATATAGTCTTGATGATGAAAAGCCACTTGCATTAGAAGTTGAGGTTGAGTGTGAGGATCAAAAAGAGTATAGTATCAATGAAAAATCACTTGAACCAAGGACTATGGTTTTCCATTCAAACCAATCAAGAGGATCATGTTTCCATTGAACATATATTCTTAGTTGAAGAACCATATGAAACCAATACAAGCATCATGGGAAGTGAACAGGGTGTTAAACAAACAAGAACAAGTCTTAAGTGGTAGCTTGCACATCCTTCTATTCACTTCAATAATATGTTATGAAAAACTTTACTTTTGATCCAGGAGGATCAGTTCCTTCTATTTAGCTTGCACATATTAGAGTATGTTCATTTTAGTTTGTCTTATGTTTCCTAAGTGCTTCATAGCACAAGTGTGTTTCCTTCCCTTTGGTTGGTGTGTGCATTTGATTTGTGTGTATGGGTCAACCATTTTTTTTCCTTGATTAAAATCTCTATTCAATTCAATCTGAGTTCCCATATGTGTGACTCTATGCCTAATGGAAGGACTAGGCAACTAGTTTTAGGTATAACTATCATGCCACCCCTAAGAATCACCTAGAATGATGACTAAATTTGACCCAAAGTCAAATTGGGCTAACCCATAATATTTTGAAATTTTGAATAAGGTTTAATGTGTCATGTAGGGTCTCTTATTGTCCTGTATATCTCACTTATCCTTCCCCTAGTCTTTGTTAAAGTCCACCCTCTTTGTACTAAGCTAGTCAACCAAAGTCAACCTTGGTCAAACCTATTCAAACTTATTCAAAGTGCCAAATTGTGTTGTATATATCATAATATGGTCTTTTACATGTCTTAATGTGTCTTCAAGTCATAAATTGGTCACTTTCTAGATTTGATGTGCAAAAGGGGTCATTTGGCCACATTTTTAGCCTATTAAATGATTTGTACAAATGGTGGAGCTATAAAATTTGCCACCAAATTGATTTAAAATGTTTAAGGGGTAAAATTATGTTAGGATCAGTTATTTTGTAGTTAAAAAGTTAGGAAATGGTAGTTTCTCCTTAAAAATAGGCCCCTTTGGGTACATGTATGAACTTATTCAGTTCACTTGTAGCTAAAAATATGGGTGGAGTGACTCTTCACCTCCCCAAATTATTTATCATTATTTTATTTCAATTATTTCATCAAAAAATTCATCTACAACTTTTTTCTTCCATTTTTTCTTGGCAAGCCAAGGAAGGTCAAATTCAAGCACTCAGTATGGGCCATAAAAGTAGAGTTGGGAGGAATTATTTTGTGGGTGGATAGTGTTCTAAGTATACTTAAAATCCATCATAATAACTCTTATATTGGTGTCTACTCCTTCATTAATAATCACTTATACCTCAGATAGCTTTTTATGCATGTGCAACCATAAGGGGTCTCTTTTTGAGCCAGTTTCTATTTCTTGTGTTTAGTTTTGATGGGTTTGAAATTTTTAAATGTTTATAATGAACTATCCATAGTATTTATATTTTCATTATTTTTTTAGAAATCTTAAGTGCCTAAGAAAGCCTCTTCTAGGCTTGTAGATGCTCCCAAATTGGTCCTTTCATAATTGCAACTATCTCAGTCACCAAGAAGGAGATTTTCCATATCGGATGGAGGCATGGGATGTTGATTCAAGAATTTTAATTCATAACTATGAATTTTATGGTGTTGAAATAAGTTTTTAACTCATATAATGTCAAAACAAGGCTCAAATGTATAGTCCTTCCATGACTGTTAGCCCTCACAGAGATATCTTCACCTACATGGGCCAATAAAAGTGTTGTGAAATTGATATCAAGGTATAATTTATGGATATTTTCCTTTTGAAAGGATAATTTTTGCATTTTAATGGGTTTTGAAGACTTCTTGCTAACCTTTCTTGCTCAATTTCATCATTCCTACCTATACATAGTCATATGCACATCTATAGGTAACATTAGCAGAGTTGTGTGGAGGGGCGAATGGTGAAACACATGATGGAATTAATTTTTAGGTGATAACATACCCAAAATATCATGGAATATATGTCATAAAGGTTATAATGCTATGAAAATAAGATTTTTCCTTCAAAAGGATGATCAGATTGCATTAGTCTCTATCCCCAAAATGACCAAAATAGAGGTCCCTTTGCTTTTTTAGAATAACATATACCATAAAAAAAGGAGTTTATAATGTTATTGATTGATTGGTTTATTATCCCCATTTACATACAATTCCTATTCTAATTTTGAGGTCAAAATTTTAAGAGGGAGATGGTCATTAGGACCCTCAAAGTTTTCAAAAAACACATTGATTTCTCCCAATGTTGTCTATAGGGCTAAAGCAAAGAAAAGGAACTTTTCCTTTCAAGTGGTAAAATAGCCCTTCCATAATTATCAAATGTTTACAATGGGTGAAGGATAATTTTTATCTCAAGTGGCTTCAAAATAACAAATTAAATTTGTATATCTTACCTGCTCATGCCTCTATCTGTACTTAGGCAAGGAAATGAACCTACAGCTAGACAAGGGTAGACAGTGATCATTTTGAAAGTTGTGAGAATATTTAGCCTTTTTAAGTCATAGGAGGATAGATTCAAATTATAATTGGTTATTAATAATTCAAAATGGATTTTAAATGGTTCATAAACACCAAGACCAAGATCTCACAAGGCCATGATACCCTACAGATAGTGGTCAATTAAAACTGTCTCTTTCAAATGTCAAATAGTGAGTTATAAAGCTATATTTGAGAGTGTTTCAAAAATTTAAAAATGAATATAAGGTGATTAAAATTAATATTGGGAATTATTAAATCCAAAAAGGTTATCTAATCAGCTTTATCAAACCTTGTAGGAGCCAAATAACCTATAGTTAGTTGACTGTTACTGAGATAGTGAACAAAATAGTAGGGTAACCTAGGGTAAGGTTTGGTTTTTTTTGGAATATATATGAGATGTTATATTAAATATAAAATAATTGGATATAACATGAACATTTACACCAATATTAATATGATTTATACAAACCCTTGGAGAAGGTAGAAGAGCCTACTCAAACCCTTAGATACACTTATAATTAAGTGTATACCAGGAAGTAAAGGGGAAGATTGGTAGTCTTAAACATTGGAATCCCAAAAAGGATAAATTAAAGTTATAATATAGTATTAAGACACTCATGTAAGGTTTTTGATATATATTTTTGAATATAACCATATTGAATGATCACAAACAGGGGTGTCTATGTCTACATTCACTTCCTTGCACAGACTATCTTCTTGAAAGTCTACCTAGAAAATGGAGAAATTTGATGGTATTACACATTGAACCAAGGGATAAATTTTATTATGGATAGTCCTATTCACTTTTAAAAACACCTCCAATACTCATTTTTCTCAAATAAATAGGGTATATGTCCCATATTCTCTCCCAAAATAAGGGTACTCCCCTTAAAGCAAAACATAGGCAATTTTGTGAGAAAAGGATGATTTGGTGAGTAGGGGATATTATGGACCTTGGAGTAATGTTTTATAAGATGTATCACACATAATACAAGTTAAAAATATAGGCTATAAGGTCATATGATATATAAGGTGGTCCAAATAAGGAGGCCTATAGGTAGGCCTAGTGAGATAACATGCAGGCCTAACTCCAAATGAGGGGTCAGTTAAAATTTCAACCTTTGCCAAGAATTGGAATGTTTTGGACCATCTTCATTAAGGTTAAATTATATGTAGGATAAATTTTTAAATTATATAAGGATAACAAATATTTTTCAACCATTAGGTTACAGGCAAACCTATTGGCAAAGTCTAAGCCTAGTTGCTAGATAGGGCCACCCTTCATTTCTATCTCTAAAGGAGATACTATTATGTTTTTAGGGTATTACCAAAATTTTTATAAACTTTTAATTTTAGGTAAACTCATCAAGAATATATCTTCAGCTTAAAATTCACTCAGCCCCTCACAAAATGCAGGGAAAGGGCTCGAATGCTAACTTAGAATGCATGAAACTTTCATGAGATTTTGCATGGGACCTTGAGGTGTTTATAAAAGTTAGATAGGGCCTTTGAGGAGCCTTTATAGGAATTTTGAGTATTTTCTAATGTATATCTTTTATGAACAAAGGTTAAGAGTCCAAATAACCTCAAAACCCTTGGAAACCCTATTTTGTGACCTGATGGAAGAAATGACGCTCAAAGTGAATTTAAATAGACAAATTTGACCTTGAGGGATAAATCTAAGTTGTTAAAAACTTCATGAGGATCAAAATAATGGAGATAGATTGTAAAAAATTCATACAAGTCAGGTAGAAATTAGGTTTCTTTCATAATTTATTATGTTTTTTAGGTCCTAAAGATGATCATTATATACCATTCACTTGGGAGGATAGATTGGGACTTGAAACAACTCCATATACCATTTTTAGAGCTTGGAAATGTTCACAAGTTCCCCTATTAGGCCTCTCACATCAACCAGTCTCTAAAGTGACATAGTGAAAAGCAAGGTAACCTAAATTTTTAAACCTTTTAAGGTATTACTAATGGTGCCAAGTGTATGAAGTGTCTTACAATGTGTCATAAGACCCCTGGTATGGATCAATTATGGAATATAAGCATATGATAGTGCCAATTTTCAAGAAAATCCTATTGAAGAGTGATCATGGTTGTAGATGATGATTGGGCTTGTGTAAGAGAATATCCATGATTAAGAAAACTTCCAATATTGGTGGAGGCCTCTTTGTAACTCTCTTTCCTTAGCACATGTGAGACACTTGTCCCTAATTTTATTTGGAAAGCTCAAGAAATCCCATGATGAAGTCAATTTCTAAGAGAGAATGATTGAATAGATGTTATGCCACATTTGGAGAAGAGGCTTGTTTGGGATGGACACATGTTCACATCAATTCATTGATCTATATTCCACCTTATTTCCATGCATTTGTAATTGATTTTCTCAAGTTGAAACATGTACAATTAACTCTTGAACTTCCTTTTCTCTCTCCCTCTCTCAAACTCTATAAGAGTTAGCCTTTTTGGCATTATATGGCATTCTCCACTTGGTATGGCAAAGCCATACCACTTTGTACTACCTTTGATAAATAATATGACTGATTTGTACCTCATTTCATGGCTTCATGCAGTGATAATTTTCAATTAATTTATCTATTCAAGTGTAGATGTGTATCACCTTGACTTATTTTCCTTCTTGTCTTGCCTCATGTAGTTTTGTTCACTATTATAGGTTGTAGTTGGTGTCATTGATAGCATTTGATGAGTTGGAAAGTGAAGTAGTCTTCCTCTTCAATCTCACTATGCTTTACCCTTATATAAAATAAATATGCAATAGGCTCTTATGAGACTAGTTTATGTTCATATTGTCTTGTTGTCTTTAATGAACTAGTCAATGTGTGTGTGAGTGATCAACTAGTTTGGTGCATCACCATAGTAGTTAGATTCAGTTCAGTTCCTTATAACTCTTTTCATGAACAAGCATTATATTAGATGATAAGTATTTAAATAATAATCTAGAGAGCTATCCCTCACACACTAGAGATTAATCTCTCTTACAAGTTTCCCACAACTTGAGAGATGATTCAATATTGTATCAAATTGTAGAAGCTTGATAGACTATCCTAGGGTGCATAATTCAATGCCAATAGTATCTATATCCAAAAATTTTCAAATTTCCTTATTAGGATGAATAATTTATTTACATTAAGCATTTTAATATTACTTAATATTTATAAAATCATATATTATCCAATGCATACTTTTGAAAAAACATAATAGTAGTTTACGAATAAACAACTAATCTTTTGCTTAATTAAGTAATAAATGATTATCCCAAAATTATAATTAGTTTTATGTATTAATAATATTCTTACCAAATTATTCTATATATCTTATTCCAAGAACTATAAAAAAATGTTTATTCTTAGAGAATAATATTATATCTAGTGTATAGGTTTGAAATACTTGTCAAGAAATAGAATTGAGCTTATAGCTCAATTGTATAGGTTTTATATTTCCTTAAAAATAAAACCAATATATTCATATTTAATTTTGAAATGATTTTTAGGTTTTTTATATTCAATGTGCCATATAGGTAAACTTTGGGATGTATCACTAGGATTTATAACTACATTCCAACTAGGTTGATAACACCCAAGGAATATCATTCAATATATATTAAAAACCCTTAAGAATAGATTCATACCTTGAAATAAATATATTTTAATAAAATTTAAAACTCATTATAAGATTCCATTACTTTATTAATTTAAAAATAATTCTTACTTCAAGATTTCACTATCCAAACTATTGTTTGCTTGAAATATTCTTGCCCAAAAACCCTTCTTCTCTCTTTGATTTTCTTTTCTATTTATTTCCTAGTTTTCCTTGTCTCTATGTGTGTGTATCCACATAAATATTAAATTTAAAATAAATTTTTAAAAACCCATAAAACTATGAAAATTACCATATTTGAATGGTCTTCGTATTTTCTTAGTTGTTCCCTTCTACGTACATGGATCCATCAATCTAGGAAATTATGATTTCGTCATCAAGATCCATGTAGGGATCCAAAAACATTATTTTTTTAAATATTTTTATCTATATCTCTATCATTTCGGATACCTCCTTCTATTATGGCATAAAAAAAACTAATAAATAACCTATTGACCTTCTTTTTTGGAGTTTATTAACTTAGGTAAAGTCAAGGTTTAGATTTAAGGTTACAATCCTGCGCTTCCCCTTTCTTATATACTTATTTTTAAAATTTATTGTTAATTGATGGCCATTGACACAAGATCTTAGGTGGTGGTTAAATTCCCCACCATCCCATTTATATTTACTTTAAACTATTCTACATTAGTATCTTAAATTACATTTCTTTATACCCTCAAAAACTTCTTAAGAACCTAGGGCTCCAAAAATAATATGTGTTTATACTTGTTCAATATAAACATTAAATATCAATGTATATGTTGATTATAACATAAAACTATTTATGATCTTAAATAAAAAAAATTCAATGTTATTCCCTCTTTAAAACTTATGACCATACCTAGCAATAAACACAAGGATTTTTTTCCACTTTGTCATTTTCATTTATAGTGAACAAATTTAGGAACTAGTTTAATATAATCAAAGGACTTGGTGTTTGAAGTTAAAATCATATTTATGGGATGATAGGATAATTTTAAAGAGGTTAATTATCAATTATCCCTACAAGATAATATATGGGAGAGCATCTATATTACCAATCTCACTTAATCTCCTTATTATGGAGTTAATGCATCAACTAGAATTATTGGAGAGTGCACTTATAGAAGTGAGATATGTTGAACATATGGAGTTAGATGAACTTATATATTAGTCAATATTAAATATGGATATGTATAAATAATAAATAAATAAAATATTTTATATAATATCATATTCAAGGAGCTTCGAAGAGGGTGATTTGGCTCTCAAATGGGATGAGGTAGAGCAAAACTAGGAAGACACACAAAGTTTGACTCACTTTGGCATGGTACTTACATGATCTCAAGATGAAAGCCTCACAATTATTTCCAATTAGGAAAAATATATGGTGATGAGATCCCAATACCAATTAATGGGATTCATATTAAGCACTTTTTCTGAAGATAGGTTCTTATTTGTATATAGTAGCCTAGTTTTCACTTTTCTCTAAGTGTTATCTTGCATATTTTTTAATTGGTAGTTGTTTTAGTTTTTAATTCCATAAGTGCTTATACACATTTGTTTTAGTTTATTTAGGGAATATTTAATTTTATAACTGGTGATATTTTCATAACTCCATATCCCAAATAATGAGTCTACTAGTCTCAAGTATTTATTAGGCAAACATCCCAATAGAGTCACCAAAAATGTTGACAAATTTTACCACCATTGATCAAATTTACTTATGTACTTTTGAATGATAATAGTATGTTGACAAATTTTATCACCATTGGTCAAGGTTGCTTATGTGTAGGTTTTAAAGAATAATCCATTCATGGAATTAATAGTAAAAAAGATACAAAAAACACCTTAAAACCTTTAAAAATCTAAAACCATGTTAAATAACTACTCATAGGATAACATTTTGGAAAACTTTTCTTTTATTCTTCTAGCAAGCTAGTTGCAAACTAGTGAGAGCAATTTTCAAATGTTTGTTTTATAAATGAAAAAAAGAGTTTTTTAAAATGATATTAAAAGAATATTTAGGTCTATATTATCTTAATATTACATTGATTTTTTTTAGGTTATGGTTTCTTAAATTTATGAATAATTGTTAAGAAGGAAAGGTGCTCTAAAACCCTTATAAAACCCCACTAGCTCAATTTTAGGCAATGCGATTACATTTTTAAATTATTTTATAAAAATAAAAAAAAATTTGAGATATTATGTGTCATAAATAACTAATTTATATATTTATAACTCAAAATTTTGATTCAAATAATAGATAAAGGTAAAGGTACAAGTTGTAAAGTTTTAAGTAAGCAAGAGAGATAATTAGAAAAAAAAAATTGAAAGGTTTAAGTGTTTGTTTGAGAATATACAATGATTTTAATGGTTATATGATATATTATATGTATTAATTAAAAAATAATTATATATTTAAGCTTCATAAAACTTAATAAAATGGCAAAACTTAGATCTATAAGCATTCAAAAATGAGAAAGTGTAAGCTTAAAAACATTAAAAAGTGCATACTTTGAGTTTTATTCAATAAAATATCTTAAAATTCTACATGGAGATATTTTTTAATATAATTATAAGTTTTTAATTGGTTTAAAATCTATAATATACTTAAAGAGAAATAAAATAGTAAAACACAAGTCTATTCATGAGGGAAATTAGGGTTTCTCACTAATTTACTTATAAATAGAGTTAAAAATGAGTGTTTCAAGTCCTTTCAATGTAAAAAATGATTTAATAGTTTTAATAATTCATATAATTTTATAAATACATACTAATTAAATTAAATTAAAATAAATTCAAAATAGGTTCAGATAAAAAAAAATCTATAGATCACCTTGCAGATAGCTAGTAGACACTTTTTGTAAATTTTTATTTAAGAGTTTGGTGAAGATTTTTCAATATTTTAAAAAATTTAAAATTTTTAACCATTGATACCTATATAATTATAATATTATGAGTGTATTTTGAGCCTATAACTTATTCTAGACCCCCAAATCCAAATCAAAGTTTCTTGAAGACTAGAGAGCATAATAGAGCAATTTTTGAAGTTGTAGGTGGAGTTTGGAGATATAAATTTATTGTAATATTTATGAAACAATGGTGATTATGTTATAATAATATTTAAACTCATTATATATTCAAATAATTAAAATTAATCAAGTTCTAGGTTCTCATTGTGCATTCAAGAAGCTTACTAAAATGAAGAAGATGTACACTTCCAAAATGAACCAATATGGAGAGTTTTGATTGTCATCATAAAATGAATTTTTAGTAAGGATATTTAATAAATAATTAAAAAATGAAACATTATATCTCTCCACTTCTACATCACCTTTGAGGAAGAGAACAATTCACAAGTTCAACCAATGCATTGTGTGTTTAACAACCTTGCCTAGTCAAACACATGTGCTCTTAGCTATATGGATATCAAGGGTTAAGTGTTTATTTTAAAATTTAATAAAGGTTATAAGTATATTTAAATAACATAAACATGAAATATATCTCTTATTACACCCCCCTTGGAGTTAATTTATAAATTCAAGAGAAAGAAACATGCATGCAAGATGCATGTTAGATAACTAAAGTCAAACGTCAAGATACAAGAAAGATAATTCAAGTCAAACACAAATATGAAATGAATATAAAAAAATTAAAAATTAAATATTCATGAAATATCCAAATTATTTTAATTCAATATCAAAATAAGTTAACTAAAGAAGACAAAGATCTCTTCAAGACTAAAAACCATCAAAGCATGCATATTGATCTTTGACTTTTCAAAGCAATCAGACAAGTTTATCTCTCTCACTTATATAACATATTCCAAGGATATAAATTTGAAACTCAAAATTTAATATGTATCAATTTTTTATTTTGGTTTTGGATTTTAAGTTTGAGTTGGAGTTGAGTTGAAGCAAGAGTGAAGTTGAGTTAGCATGAGGACTCATATCTAGTTTGGAAATATTTGTCTCCTCTCTCTTTACTTCTTTTTCTATATTTATTTTTATTTTTGAGAGATTATTATCATATTATGATTTGGATATACATGAATTTTTCTAAAATTTGTATTGCATCACCTTTGAAGCAATAAAGAGCTAATTTTTTTCTACTTTTAGGTTATTCATGAAGTATGTGTTTCATGTCATTGATGTGACTTATTGAATCTTTGATTTTCTATATTTATATTTTAAAATTTCACATTATATAGAAAATAATAACTTGCACATGTCATATCAAGTGTCTAAGTCTAGTTTTTACCTAATCTGGGAGTGAATTCAACCACTGTTCATTCTTTACAACCTAGTGTGAGTGTTTGTCAAGACCTTTCTATGAAATATTGATGTATGATCCATTGTATGAAGATGAATTGAATGTGTTTTAGTTATTTATCTTAAAAATTATGTCAATTATAGGCATAATTAAATTTAATATTGGTGCATCAGCCCAATTTTTTAGTTTTCATATCCATTCCAATTTGAGTATTGTTCCTTTTCCTAGTCAAGAAAGCACATACTTATAAAGTTTAGATAGAAGTGGTTGATTGTATTAAATGGAACCAATAATTCATCTAGATATTATCTATATTATAAGGTCACCAAAATCTTGGATATTTTAAATTGTGTCAATGGGAGGGAGAAAAATCACACATTCTTACAAGGGTGCACTTCTAAGTGATAACAGTGTAGTGTTCAAACTTGAGACAATAAAGAAACTTTTTATATAAACTATTTTTTTTAAATAATATTATTTCAAAAACCATTAAGTAGTGTACTTATAAGAAAAAAATTAATTATGAAAAACTACCAAGGTGCATAATTTACTTATGTGCAATATTACATAGATATCAAATAACAAAAGAACATATTATAAGCATGCAAAAACTAACATATAGGGTCAACTAATGATTTTGGTTTTTTCTCATTATTCATTTTTATCTTACCTTTTTCCATTTTTTTCTGCAACCAAGCCTAATTTATAGTGGCCAATCTAGGCACCTAGAAAATATTCAATAAAACCTAAGTAATAATTATTTTTCAAAATAGTAATGATCACATATTAATCAAATAGTTTTCAATAAATGTATAAATAAATCAAATCAAGGTAAATTACTTGATATAATGATAGAAAATATCACAATTAATACCTCAACAAATAATGTTGAGTATAATAAAAATACCAAGGTGATAAAATAAAATAATGTAACAATTGGTTTGTAAATCATATAATGTCTTTAAACAAGCCTTCAAACTAAAATTTTCATAAACTTGATCAATTTTTCAATCATCCACTCAGTTCAATTTGTAAATGTTAGTTCCATATGAACTTATTTTAATAAAAATTTATCATCATCCTAGTGACATAATTAAAACAAGTGGCAATTATTGCTAAAATAATTCATAAATAAGATTAATGATATTTCCATAATTCATGTAAAATAAAGAGATTGCTTTTAGATGCAACTATGTAGGTATTTTCATATCAATGTTTTGGATCACACTCAGTGATCAATCATCAAGAAGAGAATATAATCATAGATTATTGAGTGTGATCTGAAATGTCAATTCAAAAACACTTACATGGTTTCATCTAAAAGTACTCTCTTCATTCAATGTTTTCATATTCCCATGTAAGACTCAATTCACTTAACTAGTCCCATTTTACCAAAATTTGTTGAAATTATTTACTTCAAAACCTGATGTTATGATGAGATAAGATTCAAACTAGCTCTAATTATATATTTACCCCATCTTCCACCTATAAATTTTACCAATTTAATACATGCGAAAAATCATGTATATAATTTATTAATAACCATAAATAAAACACATTATGAATCTTTGAGAGAGAATGTGGAAGTGAAATCTTATTTTCATAGCACTCACATTTTTTATAATATCAAAAGGCCCAAAAAATATTGGATTCAACTTGTATTTTTTTCCAAATTTAATGGAGCTTTTCTTAGAGCGTACCTTTAAAAATACTTTATCCCCAACTCAAAATTCCCTTAAATGCCTTTTTAAATATGAAAATCCTTATATCAAACTAAGTCATCTTTGAGATTTTGCCTTATGATACCCATTTGTGTGTTATACTCTTGAAGCAAATTAGGTCTTACATTAAATCTGCTCTTTAAGCCTTGCCATCCAATGGGATTTCAACACTTTCTTCCATATGAAGTATGATAAGTATTATTATATAAACTTAACCAAATGGATATAACCTTACCATTTATATTTTTATTGCATTACATACATACCGAGCATGTCCTCTAGCACTTGGTATACTTGATTTCTTTTCCCATCCATTTTTAGATGATAAGTAGAGTTGAAATTCAGTATTATGCCAGAAGTTGAAGTTAAATTTTCCCAAAATTGAGAAGTAAATAGTTTATCCATATTATAAATTATTAATTCAATCACATCATGAATATGGACAACTTTTATAACAAACCATTCATCAAAAATAGAGGCATCATCTATAAGATTCCCTAGAATAAAGTGGACAACTTTTGTTAGCTTCTCCACTACTAACAGAATAGTGTCATGCTTATTTATTCATTGATAGTTTTGAAATGAAATCCATGGAAATAATAGATCATTTTTATTTTTGGATATCATGAGGATATATTTTTCCTCTAAGATGGAAATTTTTCACCTTAACACTTGGATATTATAAACACTTGGAAACAAACTAGTAACATGTTTCTTCATTCTGAGCCAAGAACTAAATTTTTTTAGCTCATGTGTCATTTTTATGACACCAAGATAATCAAATTAGGTGTTAAATGGACCTATTACATTATTATTTATCGATAACCACCTTGACTTAGTATAAAATCCTTCATTATAATCTTAGTAAGCCATCCAAATATACTTTTTATCCATGGGTTATTGTGCAATTCTAAAATTAATTTTTTTTTCAAAAATCATATTTTCCTTGATGTTCTAATAGTTACTCCCAAAATTATATTTTAAGGTAATAAATGGAAAAAAATAGACTCTCTCTCTAAGGGCATCTGACATTCTATTTTATTTCCCTTTTGCATATTTGATATCATACTCATTTATCAATTTTAGCCATCTATGTTGCATGGCATTTATATTTTCTTGAGTGTACAAATACTCAAGACTTTTATGATTTATTATCAACTTGAATGGATTTCCCAATAAAAATGTCTCCATGTATTGAGAGCATGTATAATTAATGCCAATTCTAATTTATGCAGTGGATATCTAACTTCACTAGGTTTCAATTTTTATGACTCATAGGCCACAACTCTCCCATATTGAGTTGAAAAATCATCTAAATCCATCCAAATATGCATTGATCCATAACTCAAAATGTTAACTAGGTTCAAGTATCAATAAGATGTATGTTGTACTAAGAATCCCTTTAAGCCTTTGGAATGCTTCTTCACATTTATCTATCCATTCAATTTTTTCCCTTGCATTGAAGAGAACTAAAATAATGGGATATCTTAGAAAATTCATTCACAAACATCAATAATACCTATCAAGGCCCATAAAACTTTGCACATGGTGCAAATTTATAGGAATTATCCACTCTTTGATAGCCTTTATTTTTTGTAAGATCTACTATAATGCCATACTTGTATATGATATGGCCCAAGTAGTGATTTTAAATCTTAATAAAATATAACTTGGATAACCTTACAGACAATTTATGTTGTCATAATTTTATTAAAGTAACCTTAAATGTTATTCATGTTTCTTTTAATTTTTAGATTAAATTAAAATGTCATCTAAGAACACCAAAATAAACTGATCCAAATCATCTTAAAAGACATTATTTATGAGTTTCATGAAATATTGATGTGCATTAGTCAGACCAAATGGCATCAATGTCAACTCAAATGGCTATAAGGATTTCAAATGCATGTTTTATGAACAACCTCATCCTTTACACATAGTTTATGGTACTTTGATCTAAGATTAATTTTAGAAAACATGGTTGTTTGTTTCATCTGATAAAAATTATCACCAATCCTTGTAAAAGCATAATGATTCTTAATTATTATTTTATTCAAAATATAATAATCAATATATAAATATAAAATCTCATCCTTATTTTTAAAAAACACAAGTGCTCCCCAAGGTGAAACATTTGTCCTTATGATACTTTTATCTAAGATCTCTTACAGTTTAAGTTTAAGATCCTACAAAATTGTAGTGTTCATTTTATAAGGATCCTTTGAAATAGGTTTAGATCCAAGCACAATTCCTATGGAAATATAAAACTTTTTTATAGGAGGAAACCCAAGAAATTCCTCTATAAAAATATCCATAAAATGTTTTAGAATAGAATAATTTCTAAGATCAGGTTCTTCCTTAAACATTTTTTCTACTTTAATAGAGTAAAATAGAAATCATTTACTTACCACCTTATTGAGTTATAAGGCTAAAATAATTATTGGGGACCTTTAGTTTTTAATTCATTGATGAGTTAACAAATTTCCATTATCATCTAAACATTGAAATTTCTTTTTAATGCAGTCCAAACATGACTGATGTGCATGAAGCCAATACATTCCTAGGATGATATCATAAAATCCTAATGGAGCCTAGTATAGATTTATGTGAGTTTGAAATGATCCTAGATCTAGTTCCACTTGCTCCAAATATTCTTTCATAGGATATTTTTCCCCGTGCTAAGCTCCATTTTCCATCCTTCTCTCATTTCTATTATATTATTTTTAAATTTCAAATCATTTTTTTTGAAACGAAACTATCAGATGATCCAAAATAAATAAGCATTGATAAATAAAAACCAGATATATACCTTTGGCTTATATTCATGTCACTTGTCATTTAGATTTTATAATATTTGAGATTAATATGAAATGTATATTTAATAACATGTGATAAAATCTAGAGATGAATATGAATATCAAAGCATAGATCAATGAGCATAACAAGATAATGTGAGAAAACCTTTTGAGAGGTCAAAAATCCACAAAGATTATTAATCATATATAGAGAAACATAATTTCCCAATACAATTCCTTCTTCCCTCACTCTTTTGTATCAACCTTCTTCACAAAACTCTATAATATATTTTCCACATGCAAATATAAATTTTTCACAATCATTGATATTCAATCGAGTGTACTAAGAGTGTAAATAATAATAGGGATAAAGACCTTATTTATAATGAAATAAGGAGAGGTGACCATCGTAACCAACTATTCTACTTTTTATCAAGGAATAAGGTAGGTAATAATTAATATGTTTTATTATATTTACACAAGGTTTTAACCTATGTTAAATATAATAATAAAATATTTATTATTTTATCAATTAAAATGTTAAGGTCTCAATAATGATACCCACAACATTAAATCTTATAACACTCCCCATTAATGTTAAGTGGAGATACATATCATAGTCACCTTAATAAGGAATTATACTATGTACAAATTTGAAGGATTTAAAAATCTTCATCATGTCAAACATCACTTTTTGAAACAAAAAGAATTGCAATCCATAAACTAATTAAAGTAAGTTTAGTATAACATGATCGTGAGACTACATCTCAAAGTTTTTCATGAATGATCATATAAGCATTATTAGAACGTTTTATAACATAAAGACCTCTATTACAATATTATTTTTAGTATTAGAAATAAAATTAAAACTTCCACATGAAATTTACTAAAAGCACATTAAATGATATATTAAAATGATTTATGATGATAATAAGTATAAATAAGAAGGAACACATGGCCATTATAGAGTAGCATTATTATGCACACTCTCCTTTAATGAAAACTTTAAAAGACCCAACATTTCATGTAATTGATAAAAAAATATTAGAACTAAGTGGTTTTGTGAATATATCTACCATTTTTTTATTTGTAGGACAAAACTTAAAGATTTTATTTTAGATTAAATTCATATGAACTTAAATATATTTTTCTCATTGATGTTGTATTATATTTTACGTTAGAGTTATACAACTTTAGTTATCACAATGAGAGTATTTTTGTGTAAACAATTAAAATGAAGTTCTCTTAATAAACTTCATAGTCACATGGATTATTTAGTAGTTTTAATAACACTTATGTACTATACTTTAGTAGAAGAGATAGATATAGTAGTTTAATTTTTACTACTCCAAGTGATACCACCTACACCAAACTTAAACACATATCCAAAAGTAGATTCATAATCTATAATATCACCAACATAGTTAACATCATAATAACCATATAAATTAATATTATCAATGAAAGAATAAAATAAACTAAAATTTATAGTTATTTTGATATATCGAAGTATTCTCTTTTCTAATTTCCAATGATCTAAATATGGATCTTGTATAAATCTAGAAGCAACACCAAGATCATATAAAATGTCTAGCCTAATAATGGTTAGATAAAACAAACTACCAACAATATGTCTATATAGTGTAGGGTTATATTTTTAACATGTAGGTTTTGGATCAATTTAATACCAATTTTAATGGAAGTAGATGTAGGATTAAAATCAAGCATATTAAACTTAACAAGAAGATTATGTGCATACTAAAATTATGATACAATATTAAAAAAAAAAATTGAAATATAGTCACTCTTAAAAAAATATGTAGAATATATAAATTAGTTATTTCAAATATTTGACTTAGTTTATCTTTATACATATGAATTAAACTAATTAGATCATCAATACTAAGAAGATCATCAATATATAATACAATCAAGATTAAATAACTAATTTCAACTTTAAAAAATACATCATTATCTAAATAAAAGTTAGAGAAACCAATCTCTTTAAAATAACTAATAATTTTAAAATACCAAGATCGAAGAACTTATTTCAAATCATATAGAGATTTATTTAACTTATAAATATAACGCTCTTTGTTAAGGTCAACAAAACCTTTAGGTTGAGTCATGAATTTTCTCTTCTAAATCACCATTGAAAAATATATTTTTAACATCTATTTGGTGTATAATCTAACTATTTTGAGTTTTAATAGTAAATAACTAACCTAATAGCATCCATTTTTTTATAGGCACAAAATTTTTAACATAGTTAATCCCATATATTTGATTAAACCAATGAGAAATTAATATTACTTTAAATTTCTCAATTTTATCAATTGAAATATATTTAATTTTATAAAGCCACCTACAACAAGTAATATATTTTTTAGGTGAAGGTGAGATAAGATCTTAAGTCTTATTTTTAAATAAGATATTATAGTCATCTTACATAGTCACTTTCTATCTATCACCTAGATTTAATTCCTTAAAATATCGAGGTTCACATATATACATAGCCATGAAATCATGATAAGAATATTGACTTATAGTTAATTTGTTAAGATTATCAAGACTAATAGACTAGATTAAAGATTCTTCCCATTTAAATTTTTTAAATTAGACATAAAATTTAAGGGGTTCCTCAGACTCTAAGTTATCTAAAGATGGATAAAATTATTATAGGGCATATATTTCTTCATAAAGAGAAACGTAAGATCCAGGTTTGTCAAATGAAGAACATTAAGGGGGTTTAATAAAGAGATCCCAAAAAGATTTTTTTAGAATAAGAACATTCATATTCTCAGTGATATATCATTTAGATGGATTATAAAATATTCATCATTTAATTTTACCTCCATAACCTATGAAAATATAAGAATATGAGGTAGGATCAAGTTTTTTATTTTTAATTCAAGAACAAAGATAGAATTAGAACTACTAAAGATCCTAAAATGAGCCACATTGGGTTTATTTTTAAACCACATTTTTAAAGGAGTAAAAAAATTCAAATATTTAATAGGGAATCTATTCATAATATATACAATAAGATTCATGGCTTCAACCCATAAGAACTTAAAAATATTTACAAAATGCAACATTGCTCTAGCCATTTCTATAATGGTTTGGTTTTTTTCCTGCAATAATATCATTTTACTAAGAGGAATAAGGAGTTGTTAATTTTATTTGAATTCCATAATTAATTAAAAAAAAAATTAATTATTTAATAATATATTCATCATCATTATTAGATCTTAATCTCTTAATAGAAAAGTTAGAAGTATTTTTAACAAAATCTTTAAATTCTTTAAATTTAGACAACACTTCAAATTTATTTTTAATGAAATATAACCAGATCATTCTAGTATAATAATTTATAAAATAAATATCATACAAAAAACTATTAAGAAATATGATTTCAAGAAATCCTATACATCAGTATGAATTAACTCTAAAGGATGAGAGGAATTTCTATCATGATTCTTGTGAAAGGGATTAGTATGTTGTTTACCATATAAGCAACTTTCATAAGTTTTATGATGAAAATAGATAGAAAGAAGACCAACAACAAGATTATGAGAATACATGTCATGTAAACTTCTAAAATTAGCATGTACTAGTCTTTAATTTTATAATTAAAATTCATGCTTACTATGCAATGAAAGACATGTAGAATAAGCAAAGAAAATATATAAACTATTTTTTTGAATGTCTTCATAAATCAGATAACTAGATTGATTTATAATGGACCAATTATATTTAAAAAAATTATAAAAAAATTATATGAAAAATTTCTTAAGTTTTAGGTACATAAAAAACATCTTTAATAACAATATTTATAAATTTAATATTTCTTTGCTAAGTTGCTTCTAAAAATAAATTATATATTAAATAAATATTTTTTGAAATATCTCTAGTATAATATAAAATGTTAAATAAGTAAGTCATGTGGTGTGATGCACCACTATCTAAAATCTATTCATTCTCATAAAAAATAAATAAACATATAAAATAATAACATTAGAATTTTATTTTTGATTATTGTTAAAATTATGGTTCTTATGATGGTTTTGATAAGACTTATTTCTTTTATTATTTTTAGGGGTTTTATTATTGGTTGTCTCTTTATTTTTATAATAGTTTTTCCTTTTATGATTAAATTTATGACATAGATTACAATTTCCATTAAACATAGGTTTATGATTCTTATTACCAGTTTTTTATTCTTATTTTTTTATTAGAAAAAATAGAGTTAGGTTTATGGTTTCTATTATTAAGAATAGGGTTAAAAGTGAGAAGTGTTTGAGTGGCATTCTTATTAAAATCTAAATTAGACATCACTTATTATTATTGAATTATAAGAGCAAACAAAGTAGTGAGGTCAAAAATATCTTACTCTATTTGGTATTTTTAATTCAAAATTAAAATTAAATTATGAAACTTTTTATAATTATTTAATTGTATAATAAAATATAAAAATTAATCTTGAATTATATTACAATTATATCTATCTAACTAATCTTTAATATTCTTAATTTTAGAAAAAAAATTAACAACTTTTTCATCACCTTTTATAGGTGTGATAAGCAATTCACGAATTAACTTAATAATATTATAGAGACAAGTGTCTTCATGCATAGACTCAAAGAGTTTTCAAGTATTATTAGAAGAATCTTGATTTTCAATGTGAAATAGGGATACATCCTTAACACTCCTTAAGATAATCAACATGGTTTTTTATAATTTCTTTTGAAATATATTTGAAATCTTAAGTGTAACATGTCATCCTAACATAGCTTTTTTATCTCAATAACAATGTTTCATAATGTTCCAGATATAAATATTATATTAATGTGAATTTTATATATTATAGTTTTTTTATTTGATGACATAAAAGCTAGGTTTTATAGTGACCTAAAACCACCAGAGTGCAGTACAAGAGTTTTAATAGTTCATCAATAAGGTTGAGAAACCAAAAAAAAGGTTACAGTACTATAAAAAAAGCCAAAAAAAAAAAAACCAAAATAGAATTAGGAGGAAAGTCCCTCCTGAGGGTCTTCAGCATATGCAGTGTCCTTTATTGGAATGATCTATTTTTTCTTAAATATTTTTTCTTGAGTGCAATTTTTGAAGCCTTTAGCCACTTCTCTAGGAAAGATCATTCTCGATCACTTTTTTCCTTTAACCTATAAGGAGGACTACTTAGGGGGGAGACCTGAGGAGGGATTTTAAAATTTTTGGTAATTAAAAGTTAGGGGATTGAGTGGACTGTGTAGAAAAGACAAAATACTAAACTATGGTTTCAGCCTATCTATTAAGAGAATTCCATTCTTGAATGAGTTTGACCAAATCCAACCCTGCTTGTTGGACCTTTGAGTTAAAATTCTCAAGTTGTAGTTTGTTGTTTTCCAACTCATCCATCACAATAGCTTTCTTTTTCTAGGCTTCCTTCATATGGGTACCTAGTTTTAGATCAATAGGTTTTAGTTTAGGAATAAATAGTTAAGTGGATAAATCATCAAAGGGAGACTTTGATAAACTATGTTGGGGGATGTGATCAGAGAGGTGGTGAGATCCTCTATTGAGAGGTCCTCCTGAGAGTCCCTCCAAGAGAAGAAACCCCTAGAGGGGACCTCATAGTTGTAAAGAGCTTGGTCATGATTAACTAGAAGGAGAATCAAACCTTGGTGAAGGATGGGATTTGTGTCATTTACTTGGTGTAGTAGGATGGTACTCTCAAAGGACTTTAGTATAAAGTAGAGTAGACTAATTTTATATCCAATAAAATGATTAAGTAGTAAAAAATGGTGTAAAAATATAAGTGTATATTTACCTTCAAAAATCATACACCACATGATTTTTAGGTAAATGTTAGGATAGTATTGTGAAAGATCAACCCATGGAAAGCCTTTTTTGTCTATTTACACAAAGTTTTTTATCCTGAAAAATTACTTTAATGACTCTTATTATTTGGCTGATGTTTGAACACCTTTATGACTACACATGGCATTCTAGTTTCTTTGCCTATTAACTCCTTTAAAACATTGATAGTGATGCCACAAATAGTCACTTTTTGCTTTTCTCAGGCCACCATGAAGTCATGGGCAATCTCAACATTATATTTTATAACCTATTTCATGAATTTTGTGAGTCCCCCTTTTTTTAGATTCTTCCATAATTTATTTTATTTGTAGACCTCCTTACAGGAAGTAGGTTCTAATATATCCCTATCACCCCCCATGAAGACTATGTGCACATATCCAAAATGGGTGGAATGAAGTTTATGGATGGGGAAAATTCAAAAAAAACATGAATGATTTAGAAATCTCATTAAAGGCTCATAAAAATAATTAAGTCCCCTCTCTTTAGAATAATTACAAATTTGCCTAATTGAGATCCACCCCTTCAAGATGAGGTCATACACGTGTAGATAAATCATTTTTTTAACTTTCATTGGTACTTTCAGCTTGTATGTCATTAAGAACATTAGAATGGATGTTGTTTATACTATGATTTATCTAGCACGAAGTTAAGTAAAGCCATAAATTTCATTTAAAATGAGTATTTCAAAACTAAAATGTGATTTTATACTTTATTTGATAAAAAACAAATTTATAGTGTAGATAAATGATAATTATTTAAATTAATGTTAAACAAAGAAAATAATTATAAAATATTGTGATGAAATAAGGTGTCAAAAGTGTCACAAAAATACATTAATATAAAAATAATTATTAATAATGATGAAAAAATTATAATATGAAGCTTCAAATCAATAAAATGACTACACAAATGCATCCAAAATGTATCAAAACCTATAAAATGACTAGACACATGATTATGCTCGACAAAAAATTATCCAGGTCAAAATTTAAAAAACAAAGGTCAAAGTTATGATAGGGATTTATGCATGAGTTACTCTACATGCAAACCAATTATTTTTTTTAACTTATTAATTTGATAATTAAAAAAAAAAATTGACTAAAAAAAGAAAGAGCTAGTGGGTTTTTTAACACTAGACCTCTTCCTTACAAGGTTTTAATAAAATAAGAGCCACCAACCCATCTAGGAGACTAGATGGAATTATGGATGCAAAATTTTATATTTATACCTTTTATATATTATTTCTTAAATAAAAATAAATACATGCATGTAATTTGAAAATTAAATCAATATTATTATTTCTAACATTTTGGATTAAAAACTAAATTAGAAGGTGGGTCCCTTCTAATGTTGCATGTAATATTTGTTTTTAATAAATAAATTATTTTTAAAATATTTCACATAACTATATGAAAAAAAAGCTTACCTATAGCTCACTCCAAGAGAATAATGGCACAGGGTAAAGTTTGGGGATGCATAGTAAATTGTATAAGCCACTATAAATCACCAAACTTTGCCAACCTTTCTAAAAGCTTACTATAAATTAGAATAAACTTAAAAATTTATTTTTTGATGCACAAAAAAACATTTACATTCTATCATGCCATATTATGGCACCTCAGGGAGGTCTTAAAAAATTTAATTAGAGCTTATGATGCTTCAGGATGCCTAGAAACAAGTTTTATCTCTAGGATTGATTAAATAACCAATGTTCAACACCATATAAGAGCCTCAAAAGATTTGGAAATAAGCTTTTACAAAAATAATAATATAGAAGGCCACAAAATAGTAGTAATGTCATCTTAGGTAATATTTGAGTGAAAACGAGTGCAAATTTTGATCTTTGCTTGTTATCTAGTTTTTCAATAGGATCTACTGATGTTTCAGTGGAGATTTGAGAGTTAAAAAAAGTCACTAAATGAATGTTCTAGTATTTTATAACTTTCATATCCTTATAGGGTTTTACATCATCCAATAATGGCATCCCAATATTTAAAATTTCTTTGAATTTAATATTTATCAATATATAATAGCTTGCCAATCAAATCCACCCTAGTGGATATCATACCATGATAAGATTTGAGATCAATATGGAATGTATATTGAATAAAACATGATAAAATTTATAGATGAGCATGAATAAAAAATCACATATCAATGAACATAATCAAATAATGTGGGAAAACCTATTGAGAGCTAAAAACCTACAAAGATGATTATTCATATATAGATAAACCTAATTTCCAAATACAATTATTTATTCTCTCACTCCTTTATATCAAATTTATTCATAAAACAATTTAATATATTTTCACATCCAAATATAACTTTGTCACAATCATTGATATTCTAACTGTGTTAAATATAATAATAAAATATCTATTATTTTATCAATTAAAATGTTAAGGGATCAATAATAGTACCCACATAACATTAAATATTCTAAAAATTTTGTCAATTATCTACTACTACATAAACTCTACGATAAACCCCTTTATTTTAATAATAATCTAGACAATCTTTCTTGAAGTGAGATTTACTACAAATACAATAGCCTTGATTTGACCCATGTTGAGATACATGAATATTATTCATTTTGATGAATTTTTTATTCACACCAATTCATAATGAGGTAGCCTATAAAATTTTCGGATCTCAATGGAGGTAAATTCCACTCCATGGTATGATTTGCAAGTATGTGGTTTTAATAACCAGGTGGTGTAATAGAAGGCAGGGCATGTAGATTGTTAACCAGGAATATGTATAGATGTATGGTTACTAAAATAAAGTTACTAGATGACATAGTGCCTAGATGAATACTAAGTTAGAGTGGTTAAATCTTATAAATAAACTCAAAAATAAAGGGAAGGCTAGGGAAGAAAATAAGGATTCTATCACTTCATGAATGGCCTCTCAAGCTAGATTTTAATTGGAAAAGTGCTTTTAAAACCAACAATTCTTACTATCAGCTGTTACACACACATAAATAGGCATGGTCAAATAGTCTAGGATAGTTTGACATAAGAAATTGAGGGATCTTAGTCAAAGGTTTCTCCTTTTAGAGTAGCTATTACACACCCTTACTTGAGAGATTATGACTCAGACTAGAGAGATATCTGAGATAGTTTTTTCACATACATAAAATACTATATCTTTGAAAAAAAAACCTCTACACACTTATAAATATGAAAAAATAAACTTACTCAAAAATGACCAACATAATTTCTAATTATTTAATATATTTTACACATATAAAACTAACATATTAATCATAACAAGAAAGAATTCCTCACAGCTATAGCACACTAAATATTATTAAATCATACAACCATGAAGATATAACCTAATTACATAGAGCTTGGAGAGAAAATACACAAACACAAGTTGATAACCAAAAATTGATTCTATTTTTGTATTAAATTTTTTGACCCTTACAAATGAGGGTTATATCTATTTATATAGACTTGGGGAGGGGTTGCCTCATCCTCCAAGTACATGCAAAATTTATGACTACATGGTGTAGTTAGAACCTCAATTCTAAATGTAGTTTCAAAATTATATGAAATGTATACATATAGTAATCTTACAAATATCAAGAATTAGCCTTTAAAATATTATGTAATTTATGTATGCTTACAAATAATTTAGACAAATTTTACATTATTTTTTAATCATAAGAAAACTACAAGTATAAAACTTAATATTGTTACATTGATATGCACAAAATTGGCCTTTCAACTAAGGTTGAGTTGACGTTTGCATGAATACATTAAATTTTGTGGGAGTTGTCACTAAATATGTTGGTGTTGAATTGGAATTTACAGCCTCAGTATTCTTATTCTTTACCTCTAACTCAAGATAACATTTATGATCTACATCATGATATTGCTTGATAATATATAAGTTGATTAATGAGAATCTATGAACCCTATTAACTTGATCTAAGAGTTTTACATGCTCTACCTTCATATTTTGAAAGTTGATATTGAAAATCTAAACTTTCAATACCTTCTTGTAAAACACAACTTAGTTTCAATATCCTCAAGTGCCAATCCCAATAAACTTTGCTTAAAATTTTTATATGCTTTTTGAATGATTTGATCAAAATTGATTCTGATAATTAGATTGCCAGTAGCATCCCTTGCCTTTGATAATTTTAATTCATCCAAGATATGCAAGATGAGAGTTTCATGTTCTTAATACTTGGGTATTACTACCCCAGCTATGATAACCTACCTTTGGCTTTCTGTGTTCTCATAACCACCAAATTTAGGGCATTTGATTACTCTAATGATTTCATTAAATCCAGATGGCTATATGCCTTATTAGTAGTGTACAAAATCAATAATTTCAACTTATTTTCATCTTGATTTAAATAATTAAACAATTGATGTGTTTGACCTATATGGGGGACCAATTCTACCCTCATTGCCTTAATTTTCTCAAGAGCATTATAACATTTTGATGTAGCTTCTTGAACTTCAATCTCAATTCTTGCTAGAATATGAACTATTTCCTACTATTCTTTGATTTACTATAATTCTTATTTCAGCTCTTGTCTTGCCATCTTAGTCCCCTCATGTAATGTTATCATAACATCCTTATAGCTTTCTATAAGGGACTTGAAATCTTTTATGTATGGGGACTTCCCCAGCTATCTATTATTCCTTTTGACCAAGGCATATACTTCTTGCCTTTCCTCAAGAATGATCTCCCTCCTAGCTTCATCCTCCAATTTCCTCTTTCTAACCCTTTTAATGTTCCCTAAGGTCTTATCAAATAATGAGGTTAAGGATGACAGTTATATAATTTAAAAATTAGGCTTTTGGGAAACCTTTGATCTAAGATCAACTACCCATGGTGGGATAACTAGCTAGATTGGGTCTATTGATTACTTATCCTCAGTTGTAGCCTCCATCAATTGATATTTTGTTGGTTTTTCTATGGTTAATTTGAGGATTGTGTCAGGAAGGGATGGCCATATGATTTTGGACAAATCCACACCTCCATATTATGGGAGTGGATGGATTATATAGACTTGTTTACCCCTTTTGGCCTTCCCTAGGGATGTGACAATATTATCTTGGGAGGAGATAATGTAAGGCATTGGTAAATTCATCTATGTGGAGGAGACATGGATTTGGGAGATATCTAGTGTTGTTTCAATATTTTTAGAGGCCTTTCCCTTTTTCATTTTTTATACTATGGTAGTCTTAGAAGGAATGTCAGTAGTGGTGGAAATAATGTACATGGTTGGCATTATGAGGGAAAATGAAACAATATTGGTAGAAAAAACCTCCTCTACTTTGGGAGTGAGTAAAGGTATTTTTAAGATAGTATTTGAGGAAATTGAAACATTAGGCTTAGAGATAAAATCATCCACATTTGGAGTGATCAAATGGGTTTTTATTGGAAGCAAAACCATTGGGGCGTGGGGGGGTGGGGGTGCGATGGGGTGAATCAGTGTCCTAAAACAATCCTTTTTTCCACTTAACATGAATAACCTTTCAAACCAATATAGTGATCAAGCAAAGCATAGAGAAGCAATCACATAAAACATGAAGCAAGATATCAACACATGAATATAATAGATATGTGGGAAACCCTCATTAGGGATAAAACCCATTGAAACATCACTTGGACTATATTCATATAATCAATTAATCAATATTTAGTGAGGTACCAACCCCACAAGGAGCACCAACCCCTCACTAGTCAAGCACCAACTCAATTAGGCCTTTAGAAAGCTCCAACTTAAAAGGAGGCACCCCCTTAAGTGACTCAGCACCAAATCATACAATTTAATAACACATCTAAAATATTTCAAGGTAACTCTCACTCCTTGACAAAACACCAACTCAACCAAGATCAATTTTATCACCTCAAGACACTTTGTTGCTTAATCAATAGATGGTGACCTATTTTTTAGCTCTCTATATTATATATATGGATTCCAATCATTTCATACATCAATAACACATATATGATGCATATTAATATTCAATAAAGTCATTTTTATCTTCTCAATCTTCTATCCCTCTCAAAATAGCCACTAAGCTTTTTCGCTCAAACATGCCTCTTACTAGGATTATTAGGTAAACTAACCTTGTCATCCACATGCAAAAGATATATAATGTATTCATCATAATTTATCTCCCCTCTTCTGATTTTCCTCAATAATTCCTTCTTATCCTCAATATTTTCTTTTATTTTCTTCCACTCTCATACCTTTTTCTTACACAAATAGACCTATTATGCTTTGTACTTTTATCAATCACTACATCACTCACACTCTTGGTCGGCCAAGATACTAATACATTAGGTTTAGACCCAAAAAATGTTTAAGGACATGTTAAACATAATAATAAATAAAATTATTATCACCATTAGGTTTTCCAAACACATTTAGACCACCTTCTCTTCTCAGACCTACTTAAATACCTAATGCATTAGGTGTATCCTCTCCATGGAACAACTTGAAACACTATGGCCCAGATGACCATAAATAAAGTACTCAAACCTTTCAATGTATTATATTACAACCTAAAATAACCTCATATATTATCAATAAAACACATATCCTTCTCTCACCTCTTGAAATCTCCATTAGGACTTAAAGACCTATTAGGCCTAGTTACCCCAAAAACATTATCTGCAAAGATGAAGCTCAAACAACCTATAAAAAAAATTTAAATTCACAATCCACATATTTATGGAAACTTAATTACATTAGGGTAAGCATAAAACTCATTATAATCCATCACTTAGGCTCTAAAGTTTCATAAACACATCTACAAAAGGCACATTTTATTTTGCCAAAAATTTCTAAAACACAATCAAGAACCTTTGATCACCAACATTTTCATATGCACTTTCCAAAACTCCAGATTAATTTATAATATATTATGGAACCTATAATAAATCACCAAATTATTTTTATAATTACAAACTATTCAAAATGACATAGGAACATTAAACACACTAACACACAAAAAACTGCCTATAGCTCCAAAAACATAGTCATGAAGAATGTTGTCTTTATCTATTTTAAGAAAACTTATAATAAATCTCATACACAATAATATTTCATATGAAACATATATAAAATCATAAAATATATATATATATATATACATATATATATATATAATTGGTTCTAGTGTCAACTATTGGTCTTGTAAAATAATTTGCCAACATTCTCTTTCATAGTTCTTGCTCATCTAAATAAGCCATTTTGGCTTCCATATTACAAACTCTTAAAGTTAATATAAAACTTCCATAAATAATTTATAGGTATTTTAGGTCATAAAAAAAAATTCATATTCATTAGATGAATCATCTAAGTGCATGATATCCTCCAACTCATCAATCTCACTTATGCAGAACTATCATTCTACCTTATGGACCAATCATGGTGAACATGCATTCCAACACCTATGTATACACAATAAATAGGTATTTATGGATTATTATACATATTTATAACATATAAAAATACAAATTTACATATTTAAAATGGAAAAGATGAAATATATAGACCAATATCTGAACCTTACACCTTCATTATCACGTCTTCACTAGACAGGTCATATTGTGAACAATATTATCAATGACCTTAAAGACATATATCAAATATGTTTTTTTTTAGGTATTTAAAAACAAAATTAATCAATTTTATCCATTCCTAATCCAATTTAACATATCCCCAAACTCATTCTCACTCTTATCGAGTTTTCTCACTATCTTCCTCACTAGGCCTTTTTAACAATAGGCCAACTTCCATGACCAGTTTAGCATATTTGACTTTTGTAACCTTATAAAAATCATCATGGGTATGAGAAACATATATCAATATTAAATCTCCATCTATTTTTATGCTTTTACTTGGTCAACCCTACCTGTTATACTAAATGTTTGAGAAAGAAGGGTTTTCCTGTAGCTTTCACTCACTCATATGAACATTCAATGCCACTTTGAGGTACCTAGAAGAGTCCTATACATTATAAATTATAAAAATATCCTCAACAATCCATTATTTATACTCAAAAATAAAATATTCACCATCGGATCACTATAAGGGTTTTATGAGGGTTTTAGACCAATTTTTATTTGTAACATTTATTCATAAAACTCTGCCCTTGAAACCAACTCCTAATGCTTGGAAATTTTTTTTATGACCCTTTTAAATCTCTCTCAAATATCTAAACTTCCCATGAAATAGTCACACATGCCAAAAATCATCAAAAATTCCTTTTCAGGTCTTCATCTCTCCATTTTACAGACATAAAAGACCTCAAGACCTACTTTTCATGTTTTCTCCTTAAAATTAAGACCTAAAGCTTCATGATAAATATTAAAACACCCTATCACACCTATGGAAAATATTACATGATATATATCACCTTCTTTATTGACTTCTACCCCTCATTAGGTCACACTAGGTCTCTTTGCACATTATGCCTTGAACTACCAGTCAAACTTAGACCTTGATCATACTTTAAAACCTCTTGAATTACTCTTAACACACTATTATCATGTAATAAATCCTCATAAAATTATCATACATTACCAAGATTATTCTTACAATCCTTATAATTCTCACCTCATCATGCAAACAAGCATGTGCCTTCTCACTAGGTCTCTTCATGCAAAGACTAAACCAAGAACTAACCTATAAACCTCCTATAAAAGATTATATACCTTATACACATGTTAACACAGTGTCCAACATATTATCACATTCTCTACCATTGATTTTCACAACTTCAATCTCATACACATCCATATTTCCACCATCATGCCTCTACAAGCCATATCCATGCTTAAGAACAGGTCCATTCAAACAAACCTACTAGGTACCATACCACTTTGAGACCTTCCTACCACTTTATATGAACTATAAGACTCATTATCATGCCAAACCACCTTTATATAATCTCTCATTCCTATATTAGCACAATAATGTGCCAAGACCTTATATAGTACTCAAATACTACTAAACCATGCTCGATGTCATCATGAATACTCATCATGCAATATCATAAGAACATATATGGGATATCAATGATACTTAAAAACCTTTGACATCAATGACAACATGAATTCCATAAACATAACAATAGGAACATACCTCAATAAACTCCCCCTTTATCATTTATGGTAAACACTCTATCAAAGTAGATCATTCTCATCTCTCCAAGTTGAATCTCCCCAAACTGGTGTTTCAATCAAGTCTTTTTCCCCCTTTGACATTAATGACAAAGGGTCATCTCTAAAAATACTACTAATCCTTGGACCTGGAGCAATTGAAAACATGCCTTTTTATCTTCAAACAATATTATTCTTCCTTTGATCAATCCAAATAGAATCTCAACTCACCTTAGGCTCATATCTACTAAAGTAGACATCTTCTTAATCACAGAGCTACAAAGCTCCCATAATACCATACTCTCATTTCAAGTTTATCCAAACCATCACAGGCCTTCATACACATGAACATCACTCTTATTACTTGATATTTGGTAACACTTAAAGAAGGAACTCCCTTTTTTTTTGGCAAAGCATATTTTTGGAACCATCTTCAATTAGATCTTATAGAAACCTACACACATTAGGCTTGTCTAAAAATAATAACATTATTCCAAAGAACAATTTTAGTCATCTACACACAAACATATTCATTATCCATATGTCATATCAAAAGATTAATCATTCAATATTCTATCCCGTTTATGTTTCACAAGCCATCATGGCTCAGACCAACTCATAATAACTTCCACATTACAAACTACCAGTTAGGTTTATGAGACCTCAATCTTTGTGGCATACCTCTATCAAATAATCATCAAAATTTTTCAAGACTATTATGGAATATTACACCTCTAAGTAAGAGTACACTGATCAGTTTTATACTTCACACACTTTGTCAAGGTCTTCATACACTATTTACATGCATTACATGATCCTAATGTCACTTTGACATTCACCAAGATCAATCAACTCCACATGGTTCACTTCACAACATTCCATATGATGTTCATTAAACTTCAATAGTCTTTACAATTTTATTCACTTCATGAAAGATCTTCTAGGTTATGGAGTCATGAAACCCTATTTATATGTCAGTCATGTCATATTCTTCAAACACCTACATCATCACCTAAACTGACCTTTTCCACCATTGATCACACCCATAAGGTACAAACATCTTCTTAGGTATTTATACACTCAAATGCACCTTCATAAATTATAAATACTAAATTGAACAAAGTAAACATATAACAAGCTCCCCCTTTATTCTTATAATTGATACCCTCATAAGAGCACTCATAAATTTTAACCCAAACTCACTATGCATATATGAAACTTCACAATATTACACAATCAACCACCTTCTCTTTTTAGGCTTAGTAAAGACCTAAATTATTTAGTCATCTTCTTATCTCTATTATTTTCCCTTCCTTAGCTATGTATCATCTGATCATGGCTTCATAAACAAGTTTAGGCCTCTAACATACCTCTACACATTTATGACAGATTCATAGACTCAACTCAACTCCTATAGCTTGATGATCAACTTATTACTCACTTTCAAACCTCTACCTTTATATATACTTATTACTTACTTGTAGATCTCTTTGTGATGTTTCATCATTGATACAGATCACATGATCATATGTCATGGCTTAGATCACTTTATAGCATCTTCATGGAAACATAAGGTCAAACATATTCTTTAGATCATCTCTAGTCCTTGAATCTTATGGAAAATACCTACACCAAGAATGCCATTGGTCTTATAGACCAATCAAAAACTCTCATGAGATTTTGTTTACTTACTTCACCAAGATACCTTTAAATACCTTCTTATAAGGCCTAGAAGAAGGTTCTAGAAGACACATTGATGCCTTAACCTGATTTATCCATGTTATGACCTAAACATAACATTAATTAAGTAGATTTAGACCTATAATTTTATTTCAACATGTCTTCAAAGTCTTTAGGTTTGATTTTTGACTTGGCTTTGATATAATCCTTCTTATTTTTAGTCAAACTTGCCATTAATATCATGAAGTCCTCTATGCAAACCTCAACCATGACCTTCACAATGTTATCCATCTTGTGCTTCTAGGATCACCTTCAATATATCAAGCCTCCTCCAAAGGACCAAATATAATACCAATTTTTGGAAGCACAACCATTGATATTTGGGGGGAATCAGTGTCCTAAAACAATCCTTTCTTTCCATTTAACATGAATAACCTTTCAAACCAATATAGTGATCAAGCAAAGAATAGAGAAGAAATCACATAAAACATGAATCAAGATATAAAAACATGAACACAAGAGATATGTGGGAAACCATCATGAGGTATAAAACCCACTAAAACACCACTTGGACTATGGTCCTATAATAAATGAATCAATATTTACTGAGGCACCAACCCCACCAAGAGCACCAACCCCTCACTAGTCAAGCACCAACTCAACTAGGGATTTATCAAACTCCAACTTGAAATGAGGTACCCACCCCCTAAGTGACTCATCACAAAATTATACACTTCAATAAAACTTATTCAATATTTCAAGGCATCTCTCACTCCTTCTTGACAAATCACCAACTCAATGAAGATCAACTTGATCACCTCAAGAAACCTTGTTGTTGAACCAACATATGGTGACTTATTTTTTATCTCTTTATATTATCTATCTATATTCCACTCACTTTAATAAATAATGAACACATATATGATGCATATCAATAGTCAATTAACTCATTCATGTCTTCTCAATCTTCTACCCCTCTCAAAATAGCCTCTAGGCTTCTTCGCTCAAACATGCCTCTTATTAAGCTTCTTAGGTCAACTAACCTTGTCATCCATATGTAGAAGATATATTATATGTTCATCATAGTTTATCTCCCCTCTTTTTATAGTAATCAATACCTCCTTATGCTCCTCAATGTTTTCTTTTATTTTCTTTCACTCTCATACCTTTTTCTTACATAAATAGGCCTATTTGCCCTATACTTATATCAATCACTAGATCACTCACACACTTGGCCAACCAAGACAATAATTCACTAGGTTTAGACCCAAAATCTATTTAATTACATGTTAAACATAAGAATCAATAAAATTAGTATCACCATTAGTTCTTCCAGACACATTAAAACCACCTTCTCTTCTTAGACCTAATTAGAGACCTAATGCATTAAGTCTATCCTGTCCAAAGAACAACTTGAACCACTATATCCCAGATGTCCATCACCAAAGTCCTCCAAATTTTCAATATATTATCTGAAAACCTCAATTAATCTCCTATATTATAAATAAGACACATATACTTTACTCAACTCATCAAAGCTCTATTAGGCCTTAAAGACCTATTAAGCATAGTTACCCCCAAAAATACTATCTACAAAGATGAAGCTCAAATAACCTATATAAACACTTTAAAATAAAAATATACATATGTATTTAAACTCCATTACCTAATTTTAATCATAAAACTCATTATACTTCATCACTTAGGCTCCAAATACTCATAAACACCTCTACAAAAGGCTCACTTTATTCTACCAAAAAGCTCCAAAACACAATCAAGAACTTTTGACCACCAAAATATACATATTCACTTTCAAAAACTATATATTAATGTATAAGATATTATGGATCCTATAATACATCACCACATTCTTTTTATACTTCCAAATTGGTCAAAATGACATAGGAACATCAAACTCACTAATACATAGAAAAAGCCTATAACTCTAAAAACTTAAAAGACATCTAATTCATATTCATAGTTCCTATTTTACCTCTAAAACATCATATAATAGATATATCATTGGTTCTAGTGTCAACTATTGGTATTGTTGACCAATTTTCCAACCTTCTCTGTCACAATTCTTGCTCATCTAGATAAGCCATTTTGGATTCCATATTACAACCTCTTAAAGTGAATAAAAACATTATATAAATCATGGATATGTATTTTAAGTCCTTAAAATAAAAATCATATTCATTATATCCATCATCTAAGTGTAAAGATCCTCAAACTCATCAATATCACTTACTAAAAAATGTCATTCTACCTTATGAACGAGTCATGGTGAACATTCATTCCAACACTTATGTATAAAAAATAAATATTAAATATGCATGATTATTATACTTATAAATATTTATAACATCTCCAAAAAAAAATATATAGAGGTTAAACGGAAAATATAAAATATATAGACCAATATTTGAACCTTACACCTTCACTATCACCTCTTCACTAGATAGGTCATCTTGTGAACAACATTTGAAACATTTTAAATGAAATAAAATACATATAAACAATATTTAAATGTGTTATATGTATTTAAAAACAACATCAATCAATTGGATCCATTCATAATCCATTGCAACATATCCCTAAACTCATACTCGCTCATGCCTAGTTTTCTCACTATCTTCCTCACTAGGCCAACTTTCATGACTAGTTTAGCATATTTTAAATTTTTAACATACTTATACATCATCATTGGTATGATACATAAGTATAAATCTTAAACCTCCATCCATTTATATGCTTTGACTTGGTCAACCCTTCTTGTTATACCAAATTATTGAGAAAAAAGGGTTTTCTTATAGCTTCCACTCGCTTATCTAAATACTCAATACCACCTAGAGTTAATTGGAAGAGTCCTATACATGATCCAATCATCAAACTAGCATTATAAATCCATTATGGGCAATCAAAAATAAAATCTCAACCATTAGATCACTAGAAGTGTTTTATGAGGGTTTTAGACCAGTTTCTATTCTTAACATTTGTTCATAAAACTTTGGCCCTAAAACAAACTCATAATTCTTGAAAAACATTTTCAGGAATATTTTCCATCCCTACCCAAGAGCTTAGTTTTCCATGTAATAGTCACATGTTCCAACAAGCATCAAAAGTTCCTTTTCGAGTCTTTGTCTCTCTATTCTACACCCATAAGAGACCTCAAGACCTAATTTTCATGTTTTCTCCTTCAACTTAAGAATTGAAACTTTATGATCACTATTGAAATAACCTCATACACATATGTAAAATATTAAATTATCTCTATCACCTTATAAATTAGATTTGACCCCTCCTTAAGACAAACTAGGTCTCTTTGCACATTAGGCCTTGAACTACCAATCAGACTTAGACCTTAAGCATACTTTAAAACATATTGAATTGATCTTAACACCTCATTCTCATGTCATAAAACCTCATACCATGCTCACACATTGAAAATATTCTTCTTATAAGCCGTATATTGTTTGCCTCATCATGCAACCAAGCATGTACCTTCTCACTAGGTCTCTTCATGCAAAGACTAAGTCAAGAACTGACCTAGAAACCTCTTATAAAATCTTATATACCATATACACATGTTAACATAGTTTATACCATATTATCACATTCTCTACCACTAATTTTCACAACTTCAATCTCATACACATCCATATTTCCACCATCATGCCTCTACAAGCCATATCCATGCTTAAAAACAAGTCCATTCAAATAGACCTACTAGGCACCATACCAATTTGAGACCTTAATTCCACTATAGATGCACTCTAAGACTAATTATAATGTCAAAACACCTTTATAAACTCTCTCATGCCTATACTAACACAATAATGTGCGAAGACATCACATAGAACTCCAAGACTACTAAACCATGCTCAATGTCATCATGAATACTCACTATGAAACATCATAATAATAACTCTAGGGCATCAATGACACTTAAAAACATTTGACATTAATAACAACATTAATGACATAAACACAACAATAGGAACATACCTCAATAGTTTTCAAAATAGCACTAATATGAACTGAACCAAAAATGGGAACAAATGAGGAAACTTGGGAAGAAGGGTTTAAAGGCTTATCCTTCTTACCTAATTTGTCATCTTTGCTTGGTTACTTCCATTTATCTAATGTAATGATTAGTGCCTTTGCTCTTTTCAATTTTTCCTCATCTATTTCTTGTTTGGCATATGTTTTCTATTGGGGAACTGAAGGTATTCCCTATGGTTGATCAACTATTGGATTCTTTGTGAGGGAAGGAACCCTTAGCTTCTTCTTATAATAAATTGTAGTCTTAAATGGTGGGGAGGAATATCACTAATTTGAGGTAGTAGATACCTCTATATCTGCCTCTTGCACTATAGACTCCTATAATTATGGTGCAACTATAGATGTTTGCACATGTAATGTATTTGGGTGCTCCTAGTCCTCTACATCATAGGAATCCAAGTAAATCAAATCCCCTTGAGCTCCCCTATGCTCAATCTCACTCAAACCGGGCTCTTTTTTAATATCCCTCAATAATATGGGAATTCCTTGGCAATTCCCTTCTTATATCTCTATTTGTGTTGGGGTATATTGCCTCAGAAGTCAAAAGTAGCCCATCCTCTAGGGGGTGGCAACCTAGTGTGCATTTATTGAACTAAAATTGATGGATCTTGATAAATTATCCTCAAATGATCCCATTTAAGGCCTGAAAGTTTTTCCTTTTCTAAAACTTGGATGTCATCCTTATCATTTAAGAATAGAAAGTCATGGTCATAGGGAAGATATTGGTATAGAATACCAAAGCCCTGGATATGCTTTTTAATCTGACCATGGGCATCCCAGTCTTTATATGGCATGATAGGCAATTGATAGTGTTTTCTCTCATTGTTGACATCCCCAAAATGCTTCCTCATTGTATAACTCATTCTACCAATGATCATGTGAGATCCATAAAATATTATTTTCTTTTATTTTATCAAATCCTCTTCCACACTCCACTAAAGTTTATATGCAACTTATTGATCTGCTATATTATTTGTCACATACTTGGGGAGGCATAGGGTTTGGACCTTGTGATTGGTGACCATGATCACCATAAAGTCTGGATATATCTAGTAGTTACCCTGAGGAGATAATGTATTTGCTATGCTTTTTGAAATTTTAGGAAGTAGGGCCCCATGAATTTCCTACCATAATTGTGGATATACATCTTCTATAATTTATGTGATATTCTTTGTATACACATATATGTGCATAAATTGGTAGTAAACACAAATGCAATTATTTATACATGTAGCAACTAGGATATAAAGTTCCCTAAGGTCCCTATATATTATGCCCATTACTACATCCAAAAGGTTTAGACATCATATAAAAATGGCTTACTAAATTGGACCTTTTGAATTTATAAATAACTTCTTCCCTCAACTTAAATTCAATGATCTCTCCCAGGTAAAAAGTTACATCACTAGTCATTATCATATCTAGTAATGGCACCCAATCTAGGTTTAAAAATAGATACTTGGAATGCCATATAGTTTTTTCAATAAGGCCATCTCAATATGAACCCCCATTTTGAGTTTCATAATGGGGGTGGGAGACTTTCTATTTAGGACCATATTCTCCCCAAGAAGAAACCATGAGCTCAGAACTTTCTCAATTAAATTCTACGTGTGCCATGTTACCACCCTATGCTTCTCAAATATTGCATCTTGAATTGGAATAGATAAGTACCTTTAGAAGTCATCACCAGTGATGAAATCCATGACCATCTAGTGATCTGTATACTGCAATAAGGCATCTTTTGTAATCTTACTAGTAAAGAACAAGTCTTGTAATAGGTCAATGCAGGACATAAACTCAAGCTTGGCCACCGTTAAGTGTAGTCTTTATATCTTGAAAGAGAATAAGTCTATGGATAGTTGGAATTACATAAGAGATATATTTATTTCATGTGAAAATGCATTGATTTCCTTAATGGCATCCCATAATTTTGAGTAATTATCATACCTATTGTCGAATATTGTTTCATCAAACACCATGTTTGTAAACTCTATAAAATATTTGATGGAGAATGGGGATTATGGAAATACTCATCTAAAACTCTTAGATGATGAGTCCATTGTAATTTTTTGTTGTGCTCAAAGTCTATTTTTATGTACTATGAAAACTCCTTTTTGTTGGTTGCTTATTTACAATGGATTCATAGATAGTTATGGCTTTTTTCACATAGTATCAATTGAGTTCAAATTCACTTGTGAGTAATGAATACATCGATAGTTGCATGCCATTGATATAGCTTTTTGCATTCAATTCCAATTCATGCACTTTTAATGTCCAACATTCATGTACTTTAATTTACCTACACAATTCAAATCTCATTAGTTTAATTGGTGGGTTACATTCTTTGACAAGTGTCAGGAAGTAGTTTTGCTTTGTTGGATAAGTCTAGTGGGATTTCGGCAGTCAGGAATTGGGATTGGGGTTTAGTGTTAGGACTGAGCTAATAATTATTGAAAACCAAATGCTGTAAACACAAACCTCAAATAAAATTCTTGAATACCAAATCCCTTAAAATAATGTTCAAACAAAATTTCCATACAAAACCTCCAAAACACATAAATCTAATGATGACCATTTCAGAAAAATTATTTGATGAAAATTCCCAAACAAAATTTCCAATGAAAAAACTCTAATCAAAAGTTTTGATATCAAAAATACTGAATAAGTAGTTCTAAAAAAACTAAGTCCTTCAAAACATCATTTGAATAAAATGTTCAAACAAAATGTTCGATGAAACACCAAACAAAATGTTTGATACACAAACTCTAATGAAGACTATTTCAAACATAAGTTCTGAATAAAATAAAACTTGAACATAATTTATGAACAAAATATGATGAACAAATACCGAACAAATCTTCTAAACAAATGCTCGACATGGAAACTCTAGACAAAATTTCCAAAGATCAAGTCCTGAACAAAAGTGGTTCCAAATAAAACTAAATCCCAAAACCTACATAGTATAAAAACTCCTAGAAGGCATTAATAAATTTGTCAAAAATGTATAATGTCATTTTTTGTACTTCCAAGTGTAAATATTAAGGATAAATCCAATAGAACTTACACAATTATGTAGAGGAAAACTTAACAACCAAAGCCAAATCACAAAACAAAGTGGGTCCCCATTTCTTCTTAAAGAAAAGGAGAATGTTGGGTACAACAAATGGTAACTTAAAATGGGAATACTTCTAAGTATTTAAGAACTTAAATCTTCAATTAGAAATTCCAAATTAGACATGAATGGTGCCAAAGAAAAATATTAGAATCAAATATATGAAAGAGACTCCCAAATACATCATACAACATACTTTCCTTCTCATCCATGGATCTATGTGTGCTAAAGTGATGTTCATTTAACCCTTGTTGCGAGGATTTTTTTAAAGGCATAGATCAGTTGTAGGTTTTGGTCTAGTTATTTTAAAGATTATTAAATTAGGGGAGATTAAGCATTATTCTACTACCTGCCAAGCATTCATAGCCCCAATAGATCTACCTTGGTTTCCTTCTCTCCTCTTCCTTTTCTTTTTTTGTCATGATGCATGGTACATTGACCTTATTTCATCATGTGAGCCTTTGATATTCTTTGGATGTTGTTTGGGATTTATTGATCACCCTTTTGAACACATTAGTTCATTTTCCTTTTTTTTATTTGAATGGAAAGAGGAGATTTAAAACCACTATGAGCTGGTGTAGTTATAAAACAAATCATTTACTAGAACATCTCTACCAGTTACATTTACATCGATGATTATCACCTCCAAACAAGTATTAATATGAAAAGTGTGCTTGGTCCAATGGAGTGAGAAAACTTTCTAAATTCATATCACTTATTTGAGATCAAATTTCACATACCTGGTAGAAATATTCAATTGTGACACAACCCTGAATGATTGTGATTACATACCTAAATCTTGAAAACCTCAAACACCAAATTATAACTAGTTTATGAATAGACCCCATGTTGTGAATCCCTTTTGAAATTTTCATTTATTCTAAATTTCAATCTAAGCATAAAAAAGGGGCCCATTTAGTAGGATGTTCATTTAGTTATGTCATAATAAAACAATTCATATTATGACAAGAAACAATAAAATGCCTAAACTAGAAATGCAAGAAACTAAAATAGAAAGTAGGAAAACTAAACTAAGAAAGCTTGGAAACTAAATTAAGAAAGTTGAAAACTAAACAAGAAAGTAGGAAAACTAAAAAAATACTACCTATACCACACTTTCTTTATTAGTTGGGGGCTTCTTTAGATGGTATAACTGTAAACTAATGCTTCATAAATTATACATTGACTGGATATGTGAATTCATTGCCTTGAAGGTCCTTTAGATGAAATGCTTTATTTCCTAGGATCACTAAAATTTGATATGGTTCAGTCCATAGTGGGGAAAATTTTTTATGTTGTCATTTTTCTCATGGGTTTTATCTCACAAAAGCACTAGATCATAGATCCTAAATTCTTTGACTTTTGCTCTTTTGTTAAACCATCTCTTGACTACATCTTGATGTTTGCTAAAATTTTGTAGGGCCTCAATCCTTGAGTCTTCCATTTCTATTATATCCAATAATCCATATTCTATTTTGTCATTTGGTTTCATATATTCTTTCATGAATTGATAAGTCTTCAATTTCAATATGATCAAGAATATTGCCCTGCATCCATACACCATTAGATAGGGTGAGGCCTTAAGGGCATGCTTATATCTCATTTAATTTTCCCAAAGGATATACTTAAATAGATTACTCTAGTCCCTAGGCTTATCCCCAACTGATTTATTAATTACATCTATCAGGTTCTTATTCATTGATTTTACTAATCCATTTCCCTGAAGATAGTGGTTAGAAGATGATCTAATGGTGATCTGATTGTCATGAGCCCATTCAATAAATTCATTTGATATGAATGCTAGACCAATGTCATAGACTAGAGAAATGGGAGTTTTAAATATAGATGTATTTTTTTCTTATAAGAAGTGAATCACATCTTGTATTATGGATTTCTTTGTGGCCACTACTTTAGTCCATCGAGTGAAATAGGTTGTGATAGTGAGTAAAAACTTATGACCTACTAAGGAGTTTAGGTTAATGACACCAATGAAGTCCAACCCCCACTAGATAAATGTCCGTCCCTCAATAAAAAGTTTCAAGGGATCACTACATGTACTTCTCTTTTTGCCAAATCATAACACTCATGAAATATCCTTATATGGGCATCCTTGAAGACTATTGGCCAGTAATAGCCCATTCTTAGGATCTTGTGAGCTATGGTGTTCTAACATGGATGACCACTACTTATCTTTTGGTGTAAGTTTTCTATAATCTCTTGAGCCTCTTCCATAGATATGTATCTGAGGTAGATTACTTCATAATTTATCTTATAAATAGCTCCTCTCTTAATCATGTAGTGAGCAGCTTTGAGCCCCCAAAACTCTCCTTCATTCTCAATTAAATTTTGGGGGACAAGTATCTGTAAGCAAATATTGAATTATGTCAGTATACCATTCCCCTATAAACATCTAGGCTTCAAAAACCTCTTAAATAGTAATTAATGAGTCAAAATCAATCATGAACTAGATCATACCTTGACCCTAAATGATCTTAACAGGCTTGATTTCTATATCAAATTCTTGAAAATTTACCATTCATTTGCCTCTACATTCCCCCAATTCATTCTGAGATAAGATAAACTTGACAATAGGGTCAGACATGATAGCAATAGTCTTATTCCTCAAGATGTAGTGTCAAAATTTCTTCACCACTTTGGCAAGAGTAAATATCTATTTATCAATAATGGAATAACTGAGTTATGCATCCTTCAAATTCATGCTCATGAATGCAATAGGATGCTTAGTCTCATATTTGTTTTGCATTATGATAAAATCAATTATGTGTTCTAAACAAAATGGATATAAGTAAAAATATTTTTTGAAATTTGGATGAATGAGTACTGGGGCTTGAGATATAGCATCTTTAATGTTTTGAAAATACTTCCAAGCCTCAACTATCTATTCTATTTTATCATCCTATTTGAGCATTGCGTTAAGGGGTCTCATAATTTTTTCAAATCTTAAAATAAAGTTCCTTACAAAATTAATCTTCCCAAAGAATGACTTGAGTTCCTTCTTGCTATTTATTATCATAATCTTTGAAATCCCCTAAATTCTATTTAGATCAATGATGATTCCTTCTTTAGTAATTATATGTCCCAAGATATTGCCCTCAATTACTCCAAATATGCTTTTTTTGGGTTGAACAAGATATCAAACCTTTGACATCTTTTGAAAATTGACTGTAGAAAGCCCACATGAACTTTCCTATTCTTAGAGAAAATAGTGAGATCATCCATATAGATGATTATACATTTACCTGTTAATCCTTAAAATACATGATCCATTACTCATTGAAAGGTGGATCCTACATTTATTAGGTTAAAAGGCATCCTCTTATACACATAGGTACCCCACTTTGTGGTAAATACAGTTTTCATTATATCCTCTAGTTGTACCATCACTTGGTTGTAACCTATAAATCCATTTAGGAAGGACATCATTTTAGAGCCACTAACTATCTGAATAACCTAATCCAAGGAAAGTAGTGGATAGTTATCCTTCTCATAAGCTTTGTTCAAGTTTTTGAAATTGACACATAATCTAATTTATCCACTCTTCTTTTTTATTGGGACTAAATTGGCCATCCATATAGAGTGCTTGATTGGGAAGACTATCCTTGTACTTAACAACTTTTCCACTTCTCATTGAATGAGAAGCTCCAAGATAAGATTCACTGGTCTCTATCTTTTTATAAATAGCTTATGGTTTGGTTTTGGTGGAATTGTATGGGTGATGACCTTTGGGTCATAAACCTTCAAGTCCTTATATGTCCATGCAGTCACATCTTTGTATCAGGTGAGTAAATCTTTTCCCCATTGTCTTTATTCTAGAGTGAAACTAAGGCCAATGTTGATGTAGCATGGGTTATTCGCATCTCTCAAATTCTCCTTTTTAAAGGTAGACTCACTAAACTTGGGTTACCTTTGATCCTGAGCTTGAAGATCTATATTAAATGCTCTTTCTAAGGATACAAAACTAGTTGGCAGATGATTTTATTTGAATTGGATGACACCTTCCTCATTTTCCTCCTCTTGGTAGAGATAACTAACTTCCTTGTCACCAATGATTTGGGACTCAAATTTTCTTGAGTTGGTTAGAAACTGAACGATCTGTTGGTCATCATCATAGACTTATAAATTCTCTACATTGTCATGAATAGGACATGATACTATCTCAATGGAGAATATATTTACCTTGGATTCTTGGAGAGGCTCCAAATTAGCAATGGAAGTAGCTAGTGAATCCATAGCTTGATTTTGTTCTCTAAGAATAGCTACTATATTGAAAGCCTCAAAGCTCTCAATCAAATACCATGCTCTATATTTATATCTTTTTAGATATGACAACTTACACTGGAATTTATTTCTAACCTAATTGACTACAATTTTTGAATCCTTATATACTAACTACTTGACATTATTTTTTAGTGTAAAGTACAATCCCAAAATCAATACTTCATATTCAACCCTATTATTGGTGTAAGGGAGCTATAATATGTATGCTTCCAATAACTTCTTCCCTTATGGATCAATCAATTCAATTCCTATACTTGATCCCTATTTGGATATGACATCATCAAAGTGGAGAGTCCATAGTTGATTAGGGTCACAAGATTCTAGTTCTTGTATTTCATTTTTTGTAGTGAAAGTATAAATACCAAGGCTAGGGGATTCATAACTTACCTCTAAGTTCTTAACATTATAATCTATGATGGGATACTTAATTCTTGGTTCTCGATCAATCTAAATTGTGTTTTCAAGACCTCTTTATGGTAGCCAAATGTAAGAGAAATATATTGAGAGCTATTTATTGAGTGTTTTAGACTAGTCCCTACTCAATAAAAATCTATACCCTTCATGTATGTATACTAAAAGGATGTTGATAGTCATCTATACTCATGGCTCAGATGCTACTTGAATATGCACATTAGTGAGTTGCCCAATTACTGGTACCATTATTTTATCCAATTATGAGGCTATTCTCCTTGATGGGCTTAGAGTTAGGCCAAGATTTTGACAAATAGAAGTATGCATCACAATTGATGAATCTCTAGAATTGACTAAGCAATTATGAATATTTTTACCAGACACCCTGATAGTTAGCAAAAAGGGTAGAACTATTGGCTTGATTTTATATATGACATTAGTATCATAATCCTTTGTTTTCTCTATAGGAGATTTTATCTTTTCCACAGGGGCTTTCCTTATGATAGACTTCCATAGTAACTCTTTCTATTTAGTGATCTAAGCTAATTCATGAAGGTTAATGTTTGTTTTAATTTTTTACCTCAACAATGTTGTACCTTCATCTACTCTATTCCTTCTTATTCTAAGGTTGATTATTCCTTTTTATGGGAGGTGGATTGTTATCAGCTTTTGGATTTAGTGGACCAATTACAGGGGCTTTCCTTATGATAGATTTCCATAGTAACTATTTCTATTTAGTGATCTAAGCTAATTAATGAAGGTTAATGTTTGTTTTAATTTTTTACCTCAACAATGGTGTACCTTCATCTACTCTATTCCTTCTTATTCTAAGGTTGAATATTCCTTTTTATGGGAGGTGGATTGTTATCAGCTTTTGGATTTAGTGGACCATAGAGTGGTCCAAATAGGATTAGACACATCCAAGATGCGTAACCATTAAAAACATGACACCTTTAGTTCTAAAATGGAGGCTCATTTACATGAAGAAATAATGAATTTAATGTTAGAGAGATTAACATTGATTTCATGCATGCACATGCTTATTTGTTTTGAGCCTTTCAAACATTCCAATAGTTCAAGTGAAGACCATTGGAGGTTGAATAGTCTTGAGCTCTAGTTGAGTAATTGACAAGTGTCACATCTACTCATGATTTCCATGAAATAAAAGACATTATCACATTCCAACTCAGATTCAATTTAGTTCAAGCTTGAGTTTAGACATCCAAATTAGTGTGTTATTCATGCATGAAGGAGATTAGCTCACTGTCCATTTTTTAATGCTAAAGGGTTTTTCATGCAAGACAAAAGATAGGAAAAGACAAATTTAGAAGGTTGTGATAACACACATTAGACTTGGGCTAAAGTGTGAGTTATCCTCTTCTTCTATTTTTATCTCCACTCTTTTGGCTTGTTGTATCTTTTATATATAAGTTGGCTTTTCAGCCTTGATTTGATCATCCCTCTTTTAGCAAGACCAAATTCTACCAAAGATTGAGTTGTAACCTTTTTTTAGATTAATAGGACTATTGTTTTTAGATTCTAACTACTGGTATAGTGTATTTTTATCATTTATTTGCGTAAGTGATAGAGTTTTCTTCCTTGTCAAGTCTTGATTCTTACCTAGGTCAGATTATACAAGTCATGTTTCATGTTCAATGTCTTTTGGCCGAGTTTACAGTGGATGAAAGTGGCTAGCTAGTGCCTTGAATTAGGCCTATTCCATCATTTAATTTGATATTTGATCATAATATATAACCTTTTCATGAAATAATTATGCATATTGGTCAATTATATTTGAAATTTCAACCTTTCTCTTGTCTAAATCAGTGTTTTTAGGAGCTGTAATTGAGTGGATCAACCAATCATTTAGGTGTATCAACATCATTAAATAGGATTTTATTTCAAGTTTTATTTCTCTCTTTTCCTAATTAGTTTTTATCATATATCAAATATCCTAATTAATACACCAAAGGGAGCTATCCCTTATAATCTAAAGATTCAATCCACTGATTAGGTCACCCACATTCTAGGATTGTTTCTATGTTTCAGCAGACTATGAAGGCCTAAAACTACCTTCACATGGGTGAATGTCTTATTGAAAAGACTAAATAGGTGTGGGAAGAATTAAAATAACTCTTAATTTCCTCACAAATCCTCACATGAGGTTCAAACCATCTGTCATACATTAACTCTTTAAAAAAACCTTTTGAGCTTTAATGGTGATTGTCAATAGACAAACATAGGACTATGATAAAATAATGGATGATTACACTATTAATGTGACCTAAATAAGGTAATAAAACTTATAATAACTAATTAACATAACTTTTACCAAGTTTCATAATTGGATCATGCCTATAGAGGCCTCAAGATTTATTTTTCTCAAAACTAGCTGATGGGCTATTTGTGTGAATGATTATTCATGACTACAGGAGGTCTGTAACAAAATAATGTATGTTTCCAATATTAGTGTGACTTAAAAAATATTATTTAAACTTATAATCACTCATTATAACCACCTTTACCAAGTTTCATATCTGGATCTTGCCTCTAGAGACCTATAGATGCATTTTCCTCAACATTAGCTAGTGGCTGCTTGAGGGAATAATTATTCATGATTATAGGAGGTATATAACAAAACAATGTATTATTACTCTAATAATTTAGTATTAATTATTGAATTTAAAAATTTATATGGTCATGGAGGTAATTTTTACCAAATTTTAGAGTCTAACTCTACTTGTAGATGCTCAAAAGTCATAACCTTCTCAAAACTAGCAATGGGCTGCCTATGTGAATGACTTGGAGAGTGCCTCAGGTATGTAATAAAACAATGGATTATTAACTTTTTATTTAGTATACATATAAATAATTAAAACTTATCTTATGTCATAATTACTCTCTATATCATGTCTTGATTTTAGATCACCTCTCAAACATCTTTAACTCTTCAAATCTTCTCTAAATTAGCCCTCAAGCTTATGATTATGTGTATAGTCTAAAACCATTTGCTCAACCTTGGACATTATTTAATACCATATTAGTGTTATGTGGAGTGTTATTATATCAATATTGAGAGTTTATTCAACATATTCATCTAGTTATACAACCCTAAAACCTTCATAAGGATATCTCCATATGATGCTTGTGAGAGCACACTAGGTCATTAAACTTCGTAAAACTATTTTATGTATATAAGCCCTGAGATATGATCATAGTGTCTTAAAAAAATCAAATAAAAATCTATCACCTTAAACTCAACCTTGAACATTTATTATAATTTCCAACCACTATGCCATTAATCTCACTCTATCATGGTTTCTTCATTGCAAAAGCTAGTAACCAAGACTTCTCAACTGTACAAACTATAATCTCCAGGTTGGACTCAAACAATAAGAGTGACTTATCATTATTTTCACCTTGAAGTACATGAGACATTTATATAAATCCTCTTAGTTATTATAATTTAACCTATCTATATCACCTACTTATGCTAAGGTATCTCACACCAACAACTCTCCTTAGAGCATAATCAAACAACTATAGGTGATGTTTTTGAGCTAGGAGAGCCAAAACACTAATTTTTGCCTGGAGAGGATCTTATATTTAGAACCTGATTGTAGGGGCCTAAAATAGTATGGGTAATATGATCAATAAGGATGAGAACATTAAGTAAGGTCATGAATTTGGTATTTTCTTATTATTGACCATGGATCATCCACTGCATTAGGACTACCTTTTCTTCAAATCTTCAATGAAGGATCTTCAGAGCTACCTAGGTAGATCTTTGGAGCTCATTGGAGCATCTTAAAATAAGCCTATAACATATTCAAAGATTGACTAAGGATATTAATAGCTCAATATAACATCTTCAGAGCTGACAAGAGCATCTTTGGAGCATCTTCAGAACTTCTTGTGTTCATCTTTGGAGCTTCATGTGTTCATCTTTAGAGCTTATTGTAACATCTTTGGAGCATCAAGTTAGGAATAAAAAAAGACTAGTCATGAAGGTAAAATGTCATTGAATGGTTTAATAGACTGTTCTAAACCATCTAGACAAAAGTTTCATATGTAGGCCAATTTTGGCCAACATTTTTAGACAAAATTAGCATACAGTTCCTAAACATTCTAGCTACCAAAAGGCTCACATCCACTATCTCTTATGCATATTGCTTATATCTTAGTCTGACCATATGTTAATCTTATTATCTTACCTTCTATCTTGTGAAAAATTATATTAACCCACTTATTATTATCCTCTACAAGTTTTAGACCTATACATATTTTTCATGTTTTTGGACACTTGCGTCTCATACAAATTTCTATGTTGACACAAGTGTCATGTGCCAAACTAATTTTCTAGTGCCCTAAAGTCATAAAATTTGAAATTTTAATGTTTCATTATGGTTAGACTAAGTGATTTTATGTGATAAATTTACGAAAAGGATTGGTATATATGCATGGTCAATCCTCATGCATATCACATCCAAAAAATTCATACCCCTCACAAGGAAACTTACCAAAAAAATTCAATCAAACATTCAAGTGAGAAAATCTTCCCTATCATTTCTTATTTAAATATTATTCATAGGGATAACCCATATACAAGTTTGAAGTATTGAATGAGTAACCCATGAGTCCTATTTGCCAAATTACAAGATAAGTCACTGTATGTACTTAATTTCCACATATTGCACCCTTGTGCACACACAAGCTAAGATATTAGGAGAGAATTACATCAGTATGATTCCTTCTTCAGAGTAGTGGGTATGTATGTAGGGTAGACACTTATTTTTGTCTAATTTCATGCCTAAACTAGGATTTAAATCAATTTTTAGAAAATGACATAATTGAAGTTTAAAAATCACCTAAAGACCTGAATACATTCATGTAAGGGATTTAATCACTCAGAAACATGACAAGGCTTACTTATTTGGGGTATTACCCTATATGCACTAATAACCTAGTTTGGTTTTAACCCTAGTCAAATTATGACCTAATAATTTGACACTTTTAGGCTATTAAGCTATTAATTCAAAATAGTTAAAATAATCACCAAAATCTAAAAAATACCAAGCAAGATTAATTACATTGAAAATCTTAATTAAATTACCTAAGTAAAAATTTCAAGTTTAAGTAGTGAGTTTCATTTATCAAAAAAGGAATTTTTAGCCAATAATGAAGTCAAAAGTCAAAGGAGCTAATAAAATGATTTATTAATTCTTAAATATTCTAAAAAGGTGAGTTACAACCTCACAAATATCTAAAGTGAGTTGTCATGCCTCATAAATATCCAAAATTGAGGTTTCAAGATTTCATAGATGATTTGATCCAAATCAAGGTTAGCCTAACTCAACCTAGGTTATTTTAGACTCAACTAAATTAGAATTTAACCTAACCTCCCTAGGGTTAGAGTTAGTTCTTTGAGCTATAAATACAAGTGCCCACATCATATGCCAACAAAATTTTGTGTGTAAGTTTATTCTATAGGAATGCCTTCAAGAATCCATTAAGAGTAGTGTTATAATACCCAATTTTATTCCAAGATTTACATCAAACCATAAGCGGCCCTTTAATAAGTGCTACCACTATGGAGAAGCACTGACAAGAGTCTCTAATTATCATAGACCAAGCACTAACATCCTTATGCCAACAAGTGGACATTAAATTTGACAAATGAGGTAAATGACTTGTGTTGTTTTTATCTCTATTTTGTGATCTTGTTCATTATGTTATGATCCCCCTAGTTCTTGGGTAAGAGTGTTTAATTCTAGTGTATTATTATGCTTAATTTTTTATCATTTAGATAAATAGATAACTAATCAACATTTATGTGCTCTTCAAACACCTAAGATACATAATGGTATGCTCAATGGGATCACACATCCCATATGGCCAAGGAGAATGATGTACATCCCTTAGTTTTTCTAACAAAAATATTTAATTCTTCAATTTTAGAGTTTTATCCTTGAAAATAATGTCATTCTTCTTTTTTTGTAATTGGTAGTTTTGTCTTGTGTAATTACAACTTCAGCATTACTGTGCTATATTTGTGGTCTTTATTTATGCATAATTGATAGTTTTGAAATGATACATTTGAATTGATAAATGATGGAATATATATTTGGAATTGATGGCTTAGACCTTGCTAAATAGTAACTTTGCTAGGTAAATTTCCATTTGGTTTTGTTAGCTTTGCCTATTTTTAGCCTAAAATTGGTGACTTCACCAAATCTAATTTGTGGCTTCACCCTATTTAATGATAAACTTGACATAAAGTCTTTGTATATGTCTATGTTTGAAATAAAACATTAGCTTAACTCTATTTCATAAATGATGGCTTTACTTTATGCTTTAAAAAACTGAGACGTCAAAATGGAATGTTATTTATTCATTTATTTTTTGGCCTAAAAATAAGCAAACCCCCTAACATTTTTGTAGGATTTAATGTGGAGAGAGAGAGGCATAAACACTTCTAAAATATCACATAAATTTTTTTTGGTGCTTGATATCAACCTAATTAGACTTGTCTTTTAGTATTTTCAAAGTTTTTAAAAGTGAAAACAAGGCCAAAGGGTCAAAATTTCAATCACATTTGAGTTGGTTCTATTAAAAAGAACATACACTTTAGTTAGAGATCTTAAAAACTTTTTCACTTTCTTGTTTGTTCCTTATTATTATCTAGTTTCAAAGTTTATGGATTAGATTCTTTGTTTGTGGCAAATTAGAAACTATTATGTGTATGCTCTCCCCCTATCCCCTATAGGGAACTTGGGTAACTAAAAACACTTTGTTTATTGCCTTGTTTGTTTAGTATTATTGAAACAAATGTTGCATATGTTATTCCAAAGCTTCTAATGACTTGGGTGACCTAAAAATGACCTCTAAAGTCTTTCCAATTTATTTTATTGCATTTAACTTGTGGCTAGGAGTTTTTTTCTCCCTCACAAGTTATTTAAGTATGTGTTGACCTTGGGTTTCATCTCCCAACATCATACCAACCCCACTCTATGGTGGGGTATACAAATTGGGCATGTGATACTAGGATTACCAGGGGGTTGAGTGTCTAGCCTTTGTGATCCTAAAAAAAAACCTAGGTCAAGTATTACTAAACATCAAACTTCACTAAGTAGTACACAACTAAAGTTACCGTGTAAAGGCATATACCTTTACATAGTAAGTTTTTAGGTATGAACCTAATTGACATGATTTCACCCTTGTTTTAGCCACACTTGGGGACATTTAGTGAATTTTGAAACTTATAGATTTTATTCAACCCCACTTATCATAGAATATCTTAGCAAATGTTGAGTACTCGTCACTCTAAGTTCATGACACATATCAATGCTTGATAGATAGAGGGGGCATAAAAACTCTATCTACACTTGTTCTTTAATTTTTGGATTAACACTTAATTCCTCAAAAGCATTGGTATACCATTAAAAGTTTTGGTAGAAGCTACGCACACACGTGTCAATTTTAGGGATAAGATGAGCCATTATTAGTATTTATATTTTCTTTGATTTACATGTGTTTTAGACTAAAATTGTTTTTTTATGATGTCAAGTCAAAACAAATCCAAAATTGTCATGTTGTTTTCACACCACTTTATCCTAAGACATATTATTCTATCAATTTTGTGTCACACTTTTGCCTTAGAGTTTTATTCCAAATTGCTTGTGTCACTTATTTAAATGTGACATCATTACACTATCTATTTCATCTAAAACATTTTCCTTAGATTTTTGAGTCTAAAACCATTTCTATACCATTTTTTAAAAGTGTTATTACATTGCCTAAATCATTATAAAACACTTTTCACTTTTGAAACCAAAGTCCAAAGCCATTGTTATACCTCTTATTTCAAATGCATGGTTACGCTACCCATTTCGGTCTATCCCTTTTTCCTTAGAACATCTGAGCCTTTTTGAACTAAATTTTAAACTCAATATTTTGAAGTAAAAATCCTAAACTAATCAGGTTTAAGATGAAGCTTCATCTAATTTGGGCTTAGGTAGTATACCTTTTCTGTTTGGATTGTGTTACTTGGGTTAATTTCATATTTGATGTAAAAGACCCCTTACTTAGACCTAGCATTTGTTTGTTGTCTTGTGCCTTGTTTGAGAGTATTTTTGAGCCAAGTTATTTCCACATGCCTTGTTTGAATTTTATTGTGTTAAGTTTGATAATGTCCTAGTTCCATTGGTCAAATGGTCTCTTATGAATCAAATATGGAGTCTTAGTGAGCTAACTATTAAGTATCTTTTGAGTCAATTGCCTTAGCATTAGATTGTTTCTAAGTTATTTTACGGAGTTTATCAAAGATAAATACCATAAATCAATTTAATTTTTGAGTTCTTATTTGAGTTATTTGTTTCTATGTCTAGCCTTAATTTTACATCAAATGATTATAACCACCTTTGGATAAACTATTTTTATCCTTTTATCATAGTTCATAATTGTTCTACCTTGTCTAGATACTTTTGTCACTAATTATAACTACCTTTGGGAAAATTAGTACCTTAATCATAGATGAGTTTTGAGCTTTTTTATTACCTTTTCCACTAATTATAACCACCTTTTGGAAAATTAGTACCTTTGTTAGACCACTTTTGAGTTTGTTTTTTTATAAATTTTCCTAGTTTAGTTGTTTTACCCTTTGGGGCTCTTGAATAGAGCCAAAAGTTGTTTAATTTTAGACCTCAATTGTGTTTTACCTTTAGACCTTTTTTTTCACAAGAATTAGCTATATATCTTAACATGCCTCATTACACATGTAGCAGGATTATGTATAATCTAGACTATGAGAACTTTATGACCAATAACCCTTTCATTCAAGAGTCATATGATGATGAAGTAGATTATGAGATGGATCCATATCCATATCATAATATTATATACATTGAATAAAGGTTAGAACCATTAGCATAGTATTTAGTGACTGCACCTTCTTATCTAGGCTAAGAAGAAGAGAAAACAACACAATACCTTGTTCAAGTAACACATAACATTGAACAAAGCCAACAACAAGAGACTTACTATGTTATGACACCAACATAGACAAGATATAATCAATACTTTTTTTATCATCATTTTCTAAAGAACAAAGACAAAATTCTTGTTAGAGCCATCAAAGTAGGAACCAAGTTTCTACTAGAATTCCCACAATAAAGTCTATTTAGTTTGATTATAATTCCTAATGATGTGATTCTAATCTAATATTTTAACAAGTATCAAGTAGTTATATTCAAGCTTTAGTCCAAATGCCATAGTAAAGCTAAAGGAAACTTGCAATAGGGAAATGCCCTATGGATGAAAAAATGGAATAGGTACAACAAGTGTACCAAAATTACCTCAATCCATCTTGTAATATTAATGTAATGTCTATTTATAACATGCTAATTATTAAGCTAGCTCCATCAATAGGGAAAAAATGGATGCTTTGAGATATGCACACCAAAACATAGACCCATTTAACAAATGCACATTGGTTGGTGACATGTTTAATGTCCCCATTTTGATAGAAGAGATTGCCACTCAAATGAAATACCTCACTCAAAATGTTGTGGATAATATGCAAGTTCATTCTAATATAAACCAAAGTGGGTCTAATTTACCATCGATCAATACACAAAAAATTCATCCAACTAATGCCATGAGTGTATTGTAATAATAGGTAATGGGTATGCCTATTTCCCAAAATAAAAAAGAAACCTCCACTCCTCAACTAGCTACTTCCTTAAGTGTGTAACAGTGGGAAATGAACAAACAATAGACCAACTTAACACCATAAGAAGTACAGAGCACTACACCACATCATCATGGGGAAAAAATGTTCTACCATAATAAGCACATATGAATATACCTCAATAATCATAAATGTTTCCTAATACACAAAGTGTTCCTATTGGTTAAAAATGCTTGTTGATAAATAATAATAAATATTAAATCCTCAATAATTGACTAACCAATAATAAGTGCCTATCCAATAATAGGTGTTCAACCAACAATAAAGTTTCTATGTATAGTATGTATTAATTTCTAGGAAATAGTTTCCTTTACCCAATAGGTATCACACATGAAAAAAGGATCCAACTTTTAACACCTTCAATATCAAGGTTCTAATCAACAACATTTTCCCTATATACAATAGGGTTTGATGAGCAGGCAAAAACTTACCTCCCAAACCCAATAATACCAACACCTCACATAAATCCAAATGTCATTACCATAACAACAATTTTTTAGCCAAGTATATGTAGCCAATCCAAAATAGAATGCATTTTAAAAACAACATATTTTATATCTATAATACAATCCCAAAACATAGATATGTATACCTAGTCATCTGACCAATATGATTAACATTACATGATATGCCTACCCTAGTCAAGTTAATCCACCTTTGACCATGAAACCCAAATAATAATAGACCACTCCATCTATCTTCCTTTCCTAATAGTTACAACAAATGAAGGATGCAATTCAATCTATATAGATTAGAAAACAAATAAAGAAATTCAAATTGGATGAAATATGCTCTTATCCATTCAACATGGAGTATCTACAAATGCTATTTCCACTGGGTTATGAGCTAACTAAATTAGATAAATAAAATGGCAAATGTGACCCTATAGATCATATGAAATAATTCTTTATTTCTTACCCCAGTGGCATATAGTGAAATATACTTACTTCTACTCTTTCCAAAGAATCTAGCTAGACAATCCTTGGAATGGCTTTTGAAATTTATAGATAATTTTGTACCTCACTTTGATGATATTTTAAATTATTTTTACATTTTTCATATTATTTGAAACATGAGATTATAGTTGTGGACTTAGGCCAAGCTAAATAAAATGCTAGTGAAAGCTTCACTGCGTACTTGTAACATTGGAGAGCACTAGCGAGCTGATTTACTCATAATTTACTAGATAAACAGTTATCCATGATATTTAATAAGAGATTACACGACAATATCTCTTACCATCTTGAGCTTCAATGTGCTCATACATTCAAAGAGGTTATAAAGTAAGGAATATAGATTGAGAAATCCCTTGTTAGTAAATGGATAATAAAGGTATTTTTTTTCTTATTAGAGCCAGAATCAATGTCAAGGCCAATATAAACAAAACTAGAACCATAATAAAAACCCAATTAAAATAATTAATTCAATTCCACCTCAATCTAACAACAATGAGAGACCAAAAACCTATAACCATAATACAAATGTTGTTGGTAATGGGGTTACTAAATCACTCCATGTTTAGACAATGCAAACACTGACTATCTATTTACCTCTTCCCATTTAGTAACCACCAGCTCCATACATTCTACTAGGGCCTCTAAAAAACCAACAACCATAAAACCAAAACCAATTACAAGTCCCTATTCTAAGGAGAAGACCACTCATTAATAGACAATTCAATGACTTTGGGAACCTATTAAATTTTGTTTCAAAGATTGGTTCAGGAAAATTATGATCAATTGGCCAATACCAAAGTCATTCACTAAAGGGATTCCTTTTCCTAATTGGTAAAAATAACATACATTTTATGAGTATCATCATGCTATAGGACATTCTATATGATGGTGTATCCAAATCAGGTATTTGATTGAGAATATGTTGGAGAATGGAGAGATAGAAAGGGACACCCACATTCCTACAACCAACTGTAACTTAGGTATATACTAGAATCCATTTCCCAAATATTATAATAATAATAATAATAATAATAATAATAATAATAATAATAATAATAATAATAATAATAATAATAATAACAATAATAATAATAATAATAATAATAATAATAACTAGTAGTAATACCAATACCAATAGTAATATAAACAAATAACTCCACCAAAAAATAATAGCAATAATGCTAGCCACAACAACAACAATAATAACATTATGGTTATAACTAAGGAAAACTGACCAAACCAACCAAGGAGTCCATCATGTTTTTACATATACCTATAACAATGTTTTAGGACATGTCTCAGGTAATCATGTTATCACTATCACCATTAACCCTCAATAAACTACCAATAGACTTAGACCTTGGACCAATAATGCCTATCAATTGAGAAATTCCTACCAACTCCCTTATGTCAGTAATTATTGTTCAAATCATGTCAATATACATGCTCAACACTACCCTAAAATTATCATCCAAGCCTCATTACCTACCAGCCAAATACCAAAGCCAAGTACTAGATCCAAATTGTGCAATCACAACTTGACAAACTAGGGCCACTATCAAAGGAATGTAATGAAACACTACAAATGAACCCATTAAGTGTTTCATGCCTATCATAAATAAACCAACTAACAAAACTAAGGGGAAGGCCTATGATTTTATGGAACAATTAAAAAAGACACTATGCATATATCCATCATGGATTTATTATGTACATCTAAAATACATAAAGACATCATAAATGAGTATTTAAATTGATCCCTTGTGTTAGATGACATCACTCCAGATAAATTACAAGCCATGGCAGGACAATTAGCCCCTAACCAACATCTTACCTTTGATCAAAGTGACATGTCATCCTTAGACCCTCTATATTATAACCTGTTGTACATCAAGGTTAGTATAACAAACCATAGAGTTAAATTCATCCTTGTAGACAATGATTTAGGCCTCAAAATTGTGTCTCTAAAGTTGGTCAAACATCTTAGATATACAATGCATGACTTGAAATCAAATATCATCATTATCAAGGCATGTGATAATAAAGAACAAAAATATCAAGGTACTATTAGCTTGTCAGTGGTCATTGGGACTTTGACCCATGACACTTTTTGCAATTTTTAGACCTAGAATTATCTTATAATATATTATTTGGCTAACCCTAGATCTATAAAATAAAGGCCATACATTCTATGTTGCATTAGTGTATAAAATTACCACATTCAAGAATGGAAGTGAATATACCAGCTGATCTTCAACCATATTAGTATTATAAACATATTAAAGCTGAGTATAAAAGATATAACTATTAATTTGGTATGAATCTTATGCTCAAATATGATGAAAAAAAGCTAAAAAGGTAAAAACTATTGAATTAGGACCAAAAGATAATTATATTAACCTAGATAGCTTAGCTTCTACCTCAGCCATGCCTCCACCAAACATTACCAATCACTTCTATATAACTGACAAAGGTCTCAGAGAATATAATACCCATAAGCATTCTATATTACGAAATTGCCACAAAATACAAAAAACTATGAAAGACCCAAGGCCAAAACTACTCGTATGGAGTGGAAAATTAATGTAAAATCTCAACTAAATAATCCCATTATTTTTAAACCAGCCTCTATCCTAGAACATGATCCCTTAGCCAAAGATGATTCATGGATTTACACTAATGAGTTTGCTAATTATTACCAAAGTGAAAAGTTACCTATTCATAACCATATTATAGATCACCTAGCTTATGAAGGTAGCAACCTGGGGTTACATCAACAAGGCACTATCGAACTAGTCTCAATGACCAAGTATAAAGGAGCCCATGGTATTAAATTTAAACCTCTAGGGGGTGACCCAACATACCTTATCCACATTTAAACACTATCAACTAGCAAAGACAATGTTGGTAGTGATGTAGGGTCTGATTATAGAATCTATGATGACCTTACCATTACAAATTTTTTTAACCTCCATGTCCTTTTCACTATTAACCCTATTTATCAACCTTTACCATTAATCTTTTATCATCCATAACTGCTAGACTGGGACTAACAAGAGTTAATAAAGCCATTATATGAGTTTGAAAATGATGAGGCCTTATGTGACTTTCAGGGATTAAGGAATCACATTCCTCTAGGAGATCACAAGTAAGGCTTTTATATTAGATTGGATTTTGAATCCTATTTTAGAGAGTGGGTGAACTTCCATAGCCAAAAACAAAACAAAATCAAACATTGAGGTCTAAAAGTGAAAACCTCTTTGAGGCACTTTTTAACCAAGGTAAAAGTAAAGATAAAAGCAAGTCTCTTGGTGAAAACTAGGTTCTAACACTATTAGATGAGGATATTCACCCCTATTCCTATGAAGCATAAGAAACCTAGAGTCCAAATCCTATTTATGGATTAAAGATCAGTACTAAGGAGTGATAAGATTTTGTATAGATTATTCAAAAGTTCCCTGATGTATTTATTTCATGGCCTTCACCAGCATTAGGAGATTCTGATTCATCCTATTTGGGATAATTAGATGAGCCAGTTTGGCTAGAGGACTTTGTCATTGACAACCAATTTACCCCCTTGTTGACTATTTTAGAAGATGGTTCTACACTTATTATGGAGGACACTTTTGAGGTTAACATTAGGATTCCATAGTGCCCAAAGTGGATCAAACTAGGTGCATCCCTCACTAAGGAGGAACGTGAAGTTTTTATAGCCCTTTTTAGGGATTTTATTGATATATTTACATGGGCCTATTTTGACATGCCAGGTTTGGAACCCGCTTTGGTTGTACATCATCTCATTGTACATTATAATGTAAATCCCATCAATTAGAAGTTGTATAAGATGCATCCTTGTTTTGTTGTGCTCATCAAGAAAGAGTTAGAAAAAATCTTAGATGTGAAATGCATTAGGTTGATCAACTATTCAAAGTGGATTTCAAATATTGTGTCAATAAGAAAGAAACTAGAAGGTTTTATAATCTACATTGATTTCAGAGATATCAACATAGATTTATTGAAAGATGACTTTCCTTTGCCTAACATTGACGTGATAGTCAACTCAATAGTTGGATATGAAATGATTTCTCTTATGGATGGATTTTCAAAGTATAATCATATCAAAATTACACTATAAGATAGGCATAAGATACTATTTACCATTCCATGGGGAATTTTTTGTTATCACGTGATGTCATTTGGACTTAATAATGATAGATCCACTTACCAAAGATCCATGATAATTATTTTCCATGATAGGATGCACAAAATTATTGAGGACTATGTCAATGGCATCTTGGGTAAATCAAAGACCTATGCTGATCATCCAAATCCACTATGAATAATACTTGTGAAGCTTCATGAGTATAATGTTAAAAATAATCTAAAGAAGTATGAATTTAACATAATATCTATCAAATTTTTAGGCTTCATTATTTCTCATAGTGTCATTGAATTAGATCCAACCAAATTTTATGCAATTACATAAATACTACTACCATCTACCTTGAATAAACTCCATAGTTTTTAAGGCAAGTCTAATAAATTTGATGCTTCATATCACAATAGGTTGAAAAATTCCATTCATTTACACACTTAATAAAGAAGGGAATTAATTTATATTGGAATGAAGAGTGTTATAAAGTATTTAATCATGTTAAGGAATACATCACCAATCCACCTATTTTATTTCCACCCATGGCAAACAAGCCATTACTACTTTACCTGTTAGCAACTAAAAATTCCCTGGGGGAAATTTTAGTACAACATGATGAATAGGGAAAATAACATGCCATGTATTATTTGAGACACACATTGGTCATATATGAGCATAATCATACATTGATTGAAAATTATGTTTAATAGTGGTGTTTGTAACCCAAAAGTTGTGTCATTAGATGCTGAATAACAAGATGATTATTATTACTATGGTAGATCCACTCAAGTATCTACTTTTCAAAACAACTCTATAGGGTTGCATAGAAAAATAGATGATGATATTAAGTGAGTTTGAAATTGAATATGCCAAGAAGGATATTAAGGGGATAGTACTCATAGATCAGCTTGAAAAATATCCTCTTCAAGATACTCAACCTCTTACATTGGATTTCTAGATGAGTCCATTATGAACACTGAACAATCAAAAGCACCTCCTAAGGTTAAATAGTGGAAGATTTACTTTGATAATTTATTCATAACTCATGGATAATTTATCAGAATATTATTTATTATGCCACAGAGGGATCTTATTACCAAGTCCTTTTGTATTATATTTACCTATACCAATAACATGGCTGAGTATGAATCACTTATTGTAGGACTTCATCAAATATTATAGTGGAACATTCAACATTTATTGGTGCATGTTAATTCTCAATTAATCATCAATTAGGTTACAGACTAGTACCAGACCAAGGATGAGAAGTTTTTACCCTATAAAGATATGGTTGATACTATCAAACTATAAATTTAAAACATTTTATCTAAATGAATACCTTGAGACAATAACATAACAATTGATGCCATGGCCACTATTGGCTCTATGACTCAAATCATAGATAAAGCAAGGGATTGCCAATTTCTTGTAGAACATCTCTTAGCACTAATATATGAATAATCAACCATCGAGATGGTCTACAATATTATTGGTCCCACATCTCCCTTATACTTAGACTTATATGCCTATCTTCAAGACCAAACTATGCCACCTGACTTATCATGAAAAAAAACAAAAATCCTTCACCCATAAAACCTCTCGTTATACCCTATTTGGACTAACCTATTATTTTAGAAGCTATGATGGAATGGAACTTTGATTCATTATTTACCTCCGAAAGAATCTAGATTAACATTGAGGGAAGTTAAAGGAGTGTGTGAATCCCACACTAGTGGGTCAATCTTAGCCAACATGTTATTGTACTGGTTATTACTAGCTAACTATTGAAGTAGACATAATTGTATATGTGAAGAGGTGTGTCAAGTGTTAGAAACATGCCAATCTAATTCATGCTCTAGCCAAAACACTCAAATCCATGATAACACCATGATTTGTTTTAGTTTGGGGACTTGACCTCATAGGGAAGATAAAATGTACATCCTTAGATGGCCATAAACATATCCTAATTGCTACCGAATACTTCATTAAGTGGGTAGAATCTATTACCCTCACATATGTAACTGGTAAAAAAATATCCAAGTTCATATTCAACCCTCTCATCTACCATTATCGTATCCCATTTAAGATTATATATAATAATGGAAAATCATTTAAAAATAAAGATGTAAAATCACTTTGTACCCAATACTGTATCAAACAACATATCTCTACTACATATTACCTGTAAGGTAATTACCAAGTTACATATTATAATAAAAACATTATTAATATTCTAAATAATATTATCAATTATGTAAACCATAATTATCACTTGTATAAATTTAACACCCTCTGGGCATACTATACCACATTCCATACTCCAACAGGGGCTACCCCCTATTCACTTGTTTATGGCACTGAGGCCATTCTTCTTATCAAGATTGATTTACCTTATCTCTAGATTTTTTTGTAGCATATCATCGATGATGAGGACTATAGTGTATCTCACTTACATGAGCTATAATTTCTTGATGGAAAATACATGGCTACCTTGAATAATATTTAGGCTTATCAGAATAGATTAAGAGGCCAATATAATAGGCATATCAAACATTGTGAATTTGAGCTTGGTGACCTTGTGTTAAAAGAAAATTAGAAGAATGTCAATGTTGAGATAAAGAAAAAATAAAAGTTCCAACCAAACTAGTTAGGGCCCCATGTAGTTATTATTACCTACAGTTCTAGAGCATACAGGCTCACCACACTAGAAAGAGATGAACTTGATGAACTATGACAATAATTCAACTCAAATGTTTTTATAAAGATCATTTATGTTATGCCACATTATACCCATTCTTTTTACTATACCCTTTTCTATTATACCATGCCATTAACCCTTAACCAGCTAGTTATTTTTACCTAAACCCACCTATCATGTTTGGCCTTGGTTCTGACTCATTTGTACTTTAGGAATGTTTAGGGGTTGATGATAGATTCAGTTCCAAAATTTGTTTCAAAATTAGATGTTTGAATGATAGTATATGAAACTAGTATGACAATGGTCATGGTAATTACATCCTTCATTTATTGTTATGTTCTCTACGTGTGCTACTAATTATAACTATCTTTGGGTAAATTAATACCACTGACCTTTTGTCTTTATTTCCTAATTATAACTACCTATGGGAAAATTAGGAGCAACACCTTTACCATGCATTACTGCATCACCTTGCCATTAATTTTTCCATACCTTGCCATTTACCTATAGCTAAACTTGTTGGTTCTTAGTTGGATGTTTTTTGTGTAAGAAAAACTATGGTGACTTGAGGTCCCATAGGACTATGTAGGAAACACTCAATTCACATTGAGATCAACTCACTCTCCCCTTTACCATGCTCTTGACATTTTATGATCAATTTAAAGTTAAACACTCTCATCAATTTATGAACATGTTTAAGCCAAGTTCTCACCATTTTATAATTTGGACCACTCTATGTCTCATTTATAAAAACATTTGAAATAGTTTCAAAACCCATAAACATTTGAAAAGACCTCTAAAAATCTTTAAAATTATAAAATAATGAAAATTAGCTTCAAATTTCTCTATGAGTTATAAAGCCACCAAAATATTATGGGATGGTCTATCTTTCCTATTTAGCTTCATTTCTAGACCACCTTGGTCTTTTTCCTCCCAATTATAAGAGAACTACATCAACCTGAGGTGTACACAAACTATGTAAGTAGCATTTGGATACATGGGGTATCTCAAGTTAGATTATCCACCTTCCTTTCTTTTTTGACAATTTTCTTTTTACCTTAAGGATTCTGGGTCTCCTAACTATTTCACAAGTAAACACTAGTCATTTAATTTCCCAATCCTTATTGGCCTTAGCCATATGTTCTCACCATTTTTTGAGTTTATTTTGTGATCATTGTGTTCTCAACCTTGATGCACTAATGAATTCTTGATTTTTCTTATGCTCTCACCATTTTATGAGTAATTCCTATTTGAACACTCTCGCTATTTTGTGAGAAACCATTACCAATACTATCACTATTTTTCAAGCTCATTCTCAAAAAGCCATAGATGTAATAAACACTATGAACTACCAATTTAGTTCATTAGTGGATACTCATCTTGTATTTTAGTGTGGTTTTAGCCTAAAACATGCTCTTGCACTTACACAATTTATTTGTGTTGATGCTTTCATGATTATGAAACGCCATCCCCCTCTTTTCCTATGCACTCACAATTTTGAAAGATCATTCCTATTTTACTCTACAAGATAATAATGTTTTATTATCATCCATTTTATTTAATCTCATATATTGGGAGAACTACATTGGCCTAAAGTTTACATTGGATCTTGTGTCCATGGAACTATGTGGGAAACATCCATTTGCCTAGTGCATCTTGAGTCAACTTAGCTACCTCTTCATTTTCTTTTATTCCTTACATTTTATTTATTTGTGTCATTCTATCCTATATCCTAAAGGTAATATTTGTCATCTTGGTTGTGTTGTTGCTCCCTATAGTCTACGGGAAATTGTTTACTATTGTACACTTTACCATTATTCCTTATAGCCTAGGGGAAACCTTGTGCCATTTGTTCCTGTATTATTTTACTTTTGTCATTTCTACCTAGCTTAGGGGTCACCCTATCACCAAGAGTAACACCTCTATTACATATTCATAAACAATTTGTTTTTTGTTTATATTAATATTGTGATTAACCATTGTTTGTGTATTATTGTTTGTTTAACTTAGTTTGTTTGCCTTTATGTTTTTAGAATAGTTTGTTTAGTGAACTTTTATTTGATTTGGATTGTTTATTTGTTTTGATTGATTTATTTTATTTATTTTAGCTTTGTTTGTTTTTTTTAAAATTTTATCTATCTTTTTTTGTTATGTTTATTTTGTCTTGTTTATATTGTTTGTTTGTTTATACTTATTTGTTTCATTTAGTTACTATGTTTATTTGTATTGTGTTCTATTTGTTTTTGTTTATTGGTGTTTTTTTGTTGTTTGTTGGTTGTTTTTGCCTATTTTTCATCTTATTGTTTTTTTATAGCCTTGTTTGTTATTTTATTTGTATAGTTTGTTTATTTTATTGGTTTTATTTATTTCTTAGTTTTGTTTGTTTGTATAGTTTTTTTTTTTATGTATAATCTATTTGTGCTTGTTTGTTCATTATATTTGTTTTTATAGCTTTAGTTTGGTTGTATTTATTTATTTTGTGTTTATTTGTGTTCTTTATTTTTTGATTAGTTCTTGTTTGTTTATTTTGTTTTTACTTGCCTTTTTTCCTTTTTATTTTTCAGTTACTGTAAGATTATTAAATATTGTTTACACTTAAGTCTTGATTATACATAGCATGTACTTAGGTTGTGAATGTTTATTTTTGGTCTTACACTTGCTTTACTTTTTATATTCACATTTAGGATCTAATTATTCTAATCTTATTCCTAGGTTGTTTATATTTACATTTCAAACTAAATTTTTTATTCTTAGGGTATATATTGTCATTTTAGTTATTCATAACTATAATGCATAATATCACAAACTATAGCAAAAATTAGGCATATAAAGAATATCAAATCAATGTAATGGTAGTACTTCTCTAATATATCAAAACCAACCAACTACCCAAACACATGCTTGAATCCACAAGTAATAAACAAAAATAAAAATGATTTATTAAGTGTTTATATAGAAGTGTAGCTCTGAATAATCATACATATGTGTCATAAAACATAATTAGATTATAAAAAACAAAATAACATATCATTAACATGGCATAAACAATAAATGAATAAAGCTTACATGAGCATAAACATCAACAATGTTAAACATCGAAAATGATAATTAATACTAATCAATGATAATCAATTCTAAACATGAGATAAACAAGATAACTACATGACATCATATATATCAAAAACATCTCATAAACATGCATATTATCCTTGAAGGACCCAAAACTAAATGTCAATATACATTAAATGTCATATATATAGAGGATATATACATATCACAATGGTGCCTCAAAATACATCAATATGTTGATATAAAAAATACAATGTCATATGCCAAAACTATGCCACAATGCTAAGATCCCTTCACTCAAATCTATCTCTATGTGTCTATGGGACCTATGGTTGGAGGTGGCCCTGATGTCCTTAAAAGTCCTAGTGGTGGTGGCCATGGTTGATGTATAGACTAACCTAAAACACCTGTAGCATGACTTCTAGTGTGAGACTGACTAGATCTGCTAACTATCCACTATGCATCTCAGGCCTCAAAATAAGTAACCTATTAGTCCTTGGGCATAGTCATATCATAAGATCATGGGTAATAAGAAGCCCTATACTTCACTCAAAGGCACTCCCCAACCATCTATGAGAATATGGCATGTGTCACAACTCCTTGAGCCATACCTCACTCTCACTTGAGTCTATCAATAGTGTCCATTGCTTGATCTCTATAGTTAATGTCTTGATCCCTCTTAGTCATGATTTGGCCCTACACATATACCATATTGTTTATCTTAGCCTTTAGCTGATTGATATCTAACTAACTCTAAGTCATGTCATTATACCTCATATCTAAGGTGTTATAAAAGTCAACCACCTATCATTGTAAACTTGTGATGTCCCCTATCTGAGTAATGATCTCCTATTATAACATGCCTATATCTCTACCTAATGTAGCTATGCTAGAAGGACCTTCTTAGACTGGATCCACCTATGTACTAGAAGGCCATACTTGGACTAGATCAACTTGAGCCACTATAACTACTACCATGCTAGTATCAAGCACTATCAAATTTGGGCCATCATCCCCATCATCTCCATCTCCATCTCCATCTCCCCCACTATCTCCTCTATCTAATCCATCATCAACATCATTACATGCCTCACTATCACTATCATGATAAGTGATTCCCTATTACTCAATGTCTTAGACTCCATATCATCTATGTCTATGGGCACTTGTCACGCTTCTTGTACAATAATTTTTAGCCTTAGAGGGTATACATGTACCCACTAATGAATATAGGCTAGAGTGACCCCTACATCTGATGTTTCTCCTATATAATCCTAAGTAACTTGGGGAATACTGATATAACTCATTTTAGTCTCACCCCTCTAGAGAATAAGAGTATTTCCTAATCAAAAAGCATTTGGTCATCATGAAAGCCATGCACCATCCATCCCATTACCAGTATAACTATTATGTATGATAAGGCCTCCAAATAAAAAATATGGTGTACTATCATTGAACATATAATGATAGAATGCAATATCCCCTCTATGCCCATGCCTACCTACTCTTATTTGAGCACATGCATATACCAACATCTCCTCTAGGTCCCATAATTGGTGTAGCCCTATCGATCACTTAATCAAAATGTGTTCTCAACCCTAAAACATAAAAAGAGTGAAATCCCCAATATTACAACCACCTTGATATGCTATCATATTAATATTCCTATCAAGATGTGCTAGGATAGATATCCCTTGAATAAAACATGTAGAATAATCAAGCATACTCTGTACGACACCTTCAAGGCCCATATGAAAGTGCCAACTACTTTTGTTAGTAAATAAGACACCATTGATAATGGCTATAAGAACAACTACTTCCATGTAAACAAGAACTAGTGGTGATGGATTTCCAATAGGTAAATCATTAGGCCAAATGTCTATATATGTCTTTATAAGGTCTATATTGACCTTCCCCTAAAATAAGGGAATACCCTAGTAACTAACTAGATCATCAATAACTACATATTGTTGTGATGATGGTGTCCAAAATAGTCTCCATGTGTGCATAGACAATTTTAGGATATGTCATGTATCTTTAGGTGTCATGGTTACCTCTACAATAGTCAGGTGAAATGTGTAAGTCTCATTGTGCTTGTGCTTAACCAATGTGATCAAATATACTGAATCTACTCAAATGATTGACATCTATGCCATGTCATGAATATCCAATGTCTGTAAGATGTCAATCATATCCTTTGTCTAGACTTGAGTAACCTGTAAATAATGTGAACGTCACTCCCATCACATCAACATAACTAGTAACTCTTGTAATCACAAAAAATCTAGTGCCAACCCAACTATATGTAACTACCTAAGCCTAGGTCTAGTCTACTAAGCCTAATTGACCCTCTTTGAGGGGTTGAACCCATATTACGTCCCTTAACCAATTATTTTTAAATTCTAGGATGAAGCTAAAATTTTACTAATTGGAAAAGCCACCATTTTAGGTGATTTTAGACATTTTAAGGTGATATTATCATATTTGTTTTCATAAAGATGATGTCTTCACCTAAAAATGGGAAAAATTGCTATTTCAGTGATTTCCAACTGATGTTGGTGTTTTTATTGTTTTTAAGAATGATGACTTCATACTAAGTTATCATTTTCCTTAGAAAAGCTATTGTTTGACATAAAATACAAATAATTAATTCATCATTTTCTAACCTAAAACTAATTTTAAATACATGAAAAATAACATTAATTAAATGTTTGAAATTACTCACTAGTGGTCCATCGTAAGGTGTCCCCATATTCTTTCTCATGCACTCAAAAATGTAGCTTTGAGCTCTTTTATAGGTCTTTTTTATTAGCTTAATACACAAAATAAATCAAAGGAAATCTAATTATCTATGGTAAAAATGAATTATTTTTCACCCTAGGGGTGAATATATAGTCAAAAATTTAATTTTTTACCCCCCAGGGACTATAGTTCATTTTGTGTGCTTTAGGAAGTGTATCTTTCACATATTTGGTCTATTTTGTGCATCATTTGATCATACATGCCTTATTTTTAAGTTGTATTATAATCAAACCATATTTTTGGGCCTCTCTTGAGACCCATTTAGCAATACTATTTTTTATACCTATACCCTATGTTTATTCAAACATCGATCTTCAAAGTCACATTTATTCTAGAAATGTGTTGTTACTCTTTTATACCTCATCGTAAATATATTTTTATGGTTTTTGTGCATAAGCTACCCTTACCAATTTTCCCTAGTGTGGAAAATTCATTTTTGATCAATAAATGATATATTCTACCTTTTTAGGGCTAACTCATTTTAAATAATTTGATTTAAAACAAACTAATGATTATAACTTCCCATGGGAAAATCATTCTATTTTTGACTAATTTAATGATTATAACTACTTGTGGGTAAATCATTATTTTTCCATCTCATGATAATGATTATAACTACCTTTGATAAAATCAATATTCATCCCATCGACCTATACTGGCACATTCCTATGCCATTGCTTATAACTACCTTTGGGTAATCTAGTGTCACACCCTTTGTTCTTGATTATAAATACCTTTCGGAAAATTATTACCTCTATTGCCATTACTATTTATAACCACCTTTGGTAAATTCAATAATTCCACCCTTTTTGCCTCTTATATTGCATCATTTTCTTTATTTTGAGGGAATGTTTGATGACTCTATTTTATCACCTGCTCCCTTAAGGGGGAATCTAGGGCTCGATCGATTACCTTTTGGGGAATGAACCATTTAGATTAATTTTTTTTTTATTATTTAAAAATATGTCACTGTGCATGTATCTCATAATGCCTTCTCAAATAAGGTCAAATTGTAGACACTTAGTTTTAGCCACTTTCATGCCTATATTAGGATTTAAGTCAATTTATAGAAAATGATGCAATTTAAATATAAAAATCATTCAAAATCCCAAATTTATCTACATAAGGTATTTGATCATTTATAAATGTGGTGACACTTTATTATTTGGAGTATTACCCTATATGCACCAATAACCTAGTTCAGTTTCAACCCTTGTCAAATTATGACCTAGTAATTTGACACTTTTGGCCTAGTGAGCTATTAATTTGAAATAATTACCAAAATATAAAAACAATAAACACAATTAATTACATTTTAAATCTTAATTAACTTGCCTAAGTAAAAATTCCAAGTTCAATTAGTGAATTTCATTTATCAAAAAAGGATTTTTTAGCCAAATATCAAGTCAAATGTAGTGAAATTACTTAGATGTTCGCACATAATGATTTTATATCACATAGAATAAGAAAATATGAGAGATCACATAAAAATAATTAAAAACAAAGCAAAACAATGGATAATATAGCAAGCCATTTTGAGGGGGTAACCTCCATAATAATGCACTAATAATAGAATACTTAACATAATGAATAAATACTAACGACTACCTCTTATATAGTCTACTTATCCAAGGTTATTCCATAAGCTAGCCTATCTAAGAACATAGAGAAATGTAATAAGTATATAGAAGAGGTATGTAAGCCACAAGTTGGCCAAACATATCCATATACACACCAATGGTTAAGGGTGTAACAAGCCCCTCCCTTTTAAAACACCATTGTCCTAAACATTGTGGTAACTCTAGATGTTGCTACACAAATGATTCATCCTCCCAAGTGGCATCTTGACATGGCATATTAATCCATTTAATCAGCTACTCTATAATTGCTCTAGAACACAACTACTTAGTGTGCATGTGAAGGATCACCTCAAGATCAAGAAGAACTCTGCCTTCTTCATCCAATTCTGGTAATTTTGTTTGAATGACAACTCTATGTCCAATGACTTTATTTATTTATGATACATAAAATAATAGATGTATGTGAGTGGATGAAGTAAATGCTTACTTGTAGGTCACACTACCAATTTTCTACAAGATCTGATAAGGCCCATAATACTTAGAGGATAGCTTCTTATCCTTTTTTTATTGCTTCAATGACATCTAATTATATGGATTCAAATGAATAAAGACCCAATCACCATTGTTAAAATTCCTTTCACTTATATATTGATTTTCATGTTGCTTCATGTGATTCTAGGCCACAATTAAATTTTCATGCAAACTTTCAATTACCTCATGTTGATGGTGAATATGTTCTTCAATTGCACGAATCTTAGGATGGACCTTCAAGGTTGAAGTGATGGATGGATGGTGGTATCCATACATTACCATAAAGGGAGACATTTTATAATAACTATAAATAGAAGTATTATACCACCATTTAGCAACTGGCAACCAATGAACCCATTTATCCTATTTTTTAGAAACAAAACAATGGAGATATCCTTATAGACATTTGTTGACTATCTTAGTTTGTCCATCAGATTGAGGATGATAGGATGAACTATGAGCCATTTGGGTACTCAAACATGTAAATAACTTAGTCTAAAAATTACTATTGAAAATGGGATCTCTATCACTAACAATGATCTTAGGGGTCCCATGCAATTTTTGAACTATATTGAGAAAAGTAGTAGCTACTGTACTAGCAATAAATGGCTGTGATAAAGAACAAAAATGAGCATACTTACTGAGATGATCCATGACAACCATGATAACACTTTGACCATTAGATCTTGGTAACCTTATAATGAAATCCATAAATACCTCTTCCCAATGTAGGCTAGGGATGGATAAAGGTTGTAAAAGACTTGGGGTTTTGATGGTTTTACCTTTGTTTTATTGACAGATCATACATTCAACCACATATTTTTGGACATCCACCTTGAGTCCTTCCCAAAAAAAATATTTCTTGATTTTTTAATAAGTTTTTAAAAATCTTGAATGACCCGTAATTGGAGTTTCATGAAGTTCCTAAAGGATATTTTTATTTAAGAAGAGAATCGTTACATAGGTACAATCTATCTTTATACCATAATGCATTACCCTTAAATGTGAATTTTTAAAATACACCTAAACCTTGTTGAATATTTGAAATCAAATCATGGGTAGCACTATCATGTCCCCATTTTGATCATACTTCATCTAGCCAATCTACCTATAAAATGGTTATGGCACATAGAAATGCCTTGACTAATTCATCATTTTTGGATAGTACATCTACCACCACATTGTCCTTACCTTATTTGTAGACTATTTCAAAATCATAGCCTAACATCTTAGTTACCCATTTTTATTATCTTCAAATGATAACCTTTGTTCTAAAAAATATTTTAGACTATCATGATCAGTCTTTACCTGAAAGTGATAATCCATCAAATAAGGTCTCCATTGTTTGATGCATGCAAAATGGCCATCATTTCCTTCTCATAGATGGGCTTGTGCTGATTTTTAAAAAATTTATTTAAAGACTTTTAAATGCAAGTGGTTTGACTTTTTACATGAGTACAACACCCATACCATACTTAGATGCATCACATTCAACCATAAAAATCTTGGAAAAATTAGGAGTGGCCAATACTGGAGTAGTGCACATAGCTAATTTCAATTATTTAAATGCTTGAGTAGTTACATCAATCCACTGAAAGGAGTCTTTCTTCTAAAATGAGGTGAGTGGGGCTACAATACTACCATAATTTTTGACAAACTTGTGATAGTAACTAGTTAGCCCCAAAAATCCTCGTAGTTTCTTGAGTGTCTTATGAATTGGCCAGTCCATCATTTCTTAGATTTTTTTAGGATCCACTTTCACTCCTTCATAAGAAACCAAATGACCCAAATATTCAACCTCACAATCCCTAAAATTACATTTGAAAGGTTTGGCATATAATTGATGTTGTTCTAAAATGGAGAGTACTTGTTTCACATGTTGCAAATGGTGTTACCAATTTTTACTATAAATGAGGATATTATCAAAGAATACTAGAAAAAATTTCCTCAACAATGGCCTAAAAATAGTATTCACCAAAATCTAAAAAGTAGATGGTGCACTTGTTAGACCAAAAGGCATAACCAAAAACTCATAATGGCTCTCATGAGTCCTGAAAGCTATTCTGGGTATGTCTTCATCATGGATCTAGATTTGATGATACCCAAAACATAGATTTAACTTGATAAAATAAAAAGGACCATTCAATTCATCTAGCAAATCATCAATGATAGGAATAGAAAACTTATCTTTGATAGTGTACTTGTTGAGTTATCTATAGTCAGGGCACATCCTCCAGGGGTTATCTTTCTTTTTCACTATGACAACTAGTGAAGAATATTTGATTTGGCTATGACAAATGATTCATAAATCCAACATCTCCTATACCATATTTTCAATTTTAATTTTATAGGCATAGGGATACCTATATGGCTTGATGTTAGGAGGTGTGCTACCAAGAATAAGTTTGATAGAATGATCATGTGTGTAGTAGGTGATTGTTTTTTTTGGCATGTCACTAAAAACAATAGAATGGGAATAATCATTTAGTGTAGATCAAGAGGTGAAGATGGTTAAGTTAGCTGTACTTTTATAGAAAAAAACCAAGCTACAAATCCTTCAGCACCCTTACAGAGAATCTTTGTCATTTGATGGGAGATAAGTTATGGAGATTTATCCCTTAATCCCCTTAGCACAAATGTACTTTATTTAAAATGAAAATGCATGAATAATTCTTGGAAATTCATCTCAATAGTGCCTCAAGTGGTGAGCCACTACAATCCTAGAATAATATCAGCTCCACCCTTGGGAATCATAAACATAAGAGAATCCAATAAGTAGTCTCCCATGGCTAGCTTAATACTATAACATTTTCCTGAATAGTTGATAGTACCACCATTAGCAATCATAATCTAAAATTTTGAAGCTGGATAAATGAAACAGTTCAAATGAGTAGCCAACTTACTATTGATGAAGTTGTGTGTTCTCCTAAAATCAAACAATATAGTGACCTTTTTATTCTTAACGAAACCCATCACCTTAAGAGTTTGGGGAGTACTAATACCTAAAAGGGAATGATAATAAATAGTAGGCTGAGAGTCTTTCGGTTATTCCTCAAGACCTTCTACATCCTCACCATATACTTCTTCATCATATTCATCATCATTGGTACCTTTAATGTAAAACAACTTCTTTTCAGCATAATGATGGTCTTTGCTCCATTTGCTATCATAACCATAACAAAACCCTTTGGCTTACTTCTCAATTTATTATTATGTTAATCTGGTGGGCTATAGAAATGATGGTGCTAGAAAGGTATGATCATAACCAGTAGTGAAAGTTTTCCTTTTGACCATCTCTTTTTATTATGCTATGCATTCCCTAGGGATAACTTCTGATATAGATGTTGGGTTAAAAATTAAAACCTTGAATTAGATGCTATCTTTGAGGCTACCCAAAAATAGATTAGTCAAATTTTCCTCAGTGATATCTTCTACCCATAAAGAGAGATTCTAAAACTAATGAATATAATCCTTCACAGTTCTTGATTGCCATAGTTTGGCTAATTAGATGAAATAGTTCTCATAGACATTATTTTGATAATGATCCAACAATTCCTTAGTGAAAATAGACCATGTAATAGGAGCACCCTTATTTTTATTTTGAGCACATAACCAATGATACCAAATGAATTGCGTATGTTACAGATATAAAGATGCCACTATCACCTTCTAAGAACTAGGGGTTTGATGTAACTTAAATAAAATCTCAATTTGGGTAATCCAAGTGAGAGGATCCTTACCATCAAACTTACACATGCCCACTTTTGGTAACATCAATTTCATACCAGCATGGGAGTTGTTGGTGTTAAGAGGAGGATTTGAATGCTAAAGTGGAGGGTTATTGGGCTAAAATTGAGATGTAAGGGTAGCCAATTATGTAGTGATATGATGCAATTCATTATCAAACTCATTAATATCTTTGTGCATCCTTAAAACATTAGCTTGGACTACAAACAAGTCATTATACCTCACCAAGTTCTTTATGTCCACCTGAATCTAAGAAGTCACTGAATCTAAATTACCAGATTCCATGTTATTTGTAGGAGTCTTAGGAGTTTCTTACCCCCCTTTTCTTCTCTGAGTACCATGACCTACCATATACAAACCCTAAGAGGTTTTTTACCCCCAAAAAAGTGTACAAGGAGATGGTACCATTGTGATCACCTTGTCAAGATGAATCCAACAACTACCTTTGTGCACTAGGGTAAAAATTTCAGCACCAAAAAAATGTATTGATAGAGTATATCATTGCAATCATCTCACCAAGATGAATCCAAAAAATACAATTGTGCAAAGGGAATTTTTTTCTAGACTTTTGTTTTAAATATTTTTTTTCAAAAAAGTATTTTGAGTAATACTGTGCTGATAGAAAAAATTAATTCTTCCTAGATTGTAAGTTATGTTGACCATTTTTAGTCCTGTAGGCCAAAAAAAATGGTCTTCCTTTTGTTTCCTTGCTATCCCAGTCTTTGATGTTTTCACCTTGCTGAAATCATGTTTTTTCCCTTTGAAATAGTCCTAGTCTTATAAAGAGTTGAGAGATCCAAGACCTGTAGGTTTCATTTCAATATGGAGCTTATTTCACTTCGAGCGATTGCCTTGCATAGTTCTTTTAAAAAAAAGGGAATGGGCCAGTTCTAAAGGGATGCAAGTATTTTAGCAGGCTCCAAAGGCAAAGTGCCCTTGCAGAAGGTAGCAAGCACCTTCAAGAAAGTGAACAAGGTAGAAAAGAAGTGATTTTTCACAAGGGAAATTTTCAAAACTTGAAGGCATTTCCTAAAAAATTGAAAAGGGTGGTTCAAAGTCGGGATTCAGTGGTATGAAATGAACTACATAGACTAACCAATAGTCACATGATCTTTACAAGAGATTTGAACTTAGAAATATAGAAATATTGAACCATTGAACCATGGTTGGTTCAAGCGATTGGTTCAAGTGGTTGGTTTAAATAGTAGGTTCAATGATGCATTGAATTCAAAAGGAGACTGAGTGAACCCGACTCTATATTAAAATTTTGAATCATTGAACCACTAAACTCCAAAAATGGTTCAATTTCAATCAAAAGGTTTAAAGTCATAGCTAAAAAGGAGGCCCAAAATGGCCTACATAAGCAGAAAAAGGGCAGAGTTTCCTTTCAGAGAAAGACAAGGCAAAAGACAAGAGATTCCTTTAGACATTTTGTCTAAAGGAAATCCAAGGAGTAGACAAAGGTTGAATTCCTTCAGACATTTTGTCCAAAGAAATTCACAAGGCAAAAAACCAAATAGAAGAAAACCCTTCAGAAATAAATTCGTGACAAAATGGCAAGGGCAAATTCTTTTGGACAGAAGTTCAAAGGAATTCATTTAGACATTTTATCTGAAGGAATTTTCCAAAAGGTAAAGCTCGAATAAAAGAAAGCAAGTGGAAAAACATAAAGGGAACATTTCCTTTGGACAAAATGTCTAAAGGAATTCCTTCAAACATTTTATCTGAAGGAATTGAAAAGCCAAGGTAGCCCGAAGGAGCCTAAAGGGCAAGTGCCCTTGTGGGGGACTCTTGGCTGCCAAAAGGGACCTTTTTCCAAGCTTTAAGGGACACTTTCCCTTTGGGAGGGTTCAATGATAGAGATCCGAACAAAGAAAAGTCTAAAGGAAAGTGAATTTGAAGGAGTTGCTAAAGGGGTGATGGGCGCGTGAAAGTCAACTTCACGGTAATGAAATAACTGTTGCTATTTAAATGATTTAGTGAAAATCTAAAATAATTTAAAGGCCTTAAGGCCTAGAGGGAGATACCACTGAGGAAAGATCTCGAAGGGCCAAAGATTGATAGAAGATATCCTCAAGGGCTAAAAGGTCCAAGAAAAGACAAAAAATGGGAAAAGACAAAGGTCAAGAGTGAACTCAGTGATCTGTTGAAGAAGGAGCCCGAGGAGCCAAACACATATATGGATAAAATATCCTAGGTGTAAAAAAGGGAAGCATCGATAGAGGAGTTATTCCAGCAGTTGAAGCGGTCTTCGCCAAGTGGTCATCAAGGTGTAGCCTATTTTTCCTCATTTTTCATTAATGAGCAGACAATTGTGTGAATATCTTAAAGAAGGGGTCTTGTTTGTAGAAAAAGGGGCACGACCCATGCTTTCACCATGACATTTAATATGATTAAGTGCAAAAGTCAAGATTGGCAATGGCCATAGGATGGCTTCCTTCACTAGACTTTCCTCTTCCCAATGAATTAAATGTAGCATGGGCCAGTTGTGGAAAGAGGTGCCATTTCTTTTTTTTTTCTCTATATATTGTAAAATCTTATTTTAGAGAAGGCATCTCTCAACTTTATGGCAAAGCCCTACATGATTTTACCTTGAATTAAGACATAGCATTTTTTACCTTCATTTTGAGTTTGTAATTTTGCACATGTCTATGGTTTTGTCTTGTGTTAAGTCATTTTCTTTCATGCTTTCATAGAATAATTCCAACATGTCTAGTGTATTGTGAGTTCTCCTTTTGTAGGTTAGCCAGAAGTGTCCATAATAGAGTAGAGGTCCATGTGAACAGACTGCCATAGTGTGTCTTAGAACACCTCTGGTAGTTCTTCCTCCTTGTATCCCAAGAGGACCCCTAGCTCACTGATTCAAAAGAGTTTCTCATATCAAATGAAGTGTATATCAACTTGTTCTTGGTGTAAAGTGTATGTCAAAGCTAAGTAGATCAACCATTTTGGTGTATCACTACTTTAATCTAGGTTCTATTTTTAGTAATCCTTCTCTCTTTTCAACCCCCCACTATATATATATATATATATATATATATATATATATATTATCAATATTATTGGAATAACTCAGAGATGCATCAAAGGGAGATAGCCCTTATCTAGAGATTCTCCCCTCAATTTTTCCATACCCATAGGCAAGAGAGGAGTCTCCATTGTGCCATGTGGAAGATAAAAGCTCAGCCTTCTATTAAGGGTGCAATATGTAGTGTCAACAAGTTATATATTTTTTCACTCCCACTGCTCCTAGAAGCCATGCCTCACTAGATAAAAAAAACATCATAGGAAACTTGCCTAAATCAAAGCTCTGATATGACTTGTAATGAAATTACTTAGATGTTCACATAAAATGATTTTATATCACATAGAATAAGAAAATATGAGAGATCACACAACAATAAATAACATCAGAGTAGCATATTGGATAATATAGTATAGCCACTTTGAGGGGGTAACCTTCACAAAAATGCACTAATAGTAGAATAATTAACATAATGAATAAATACTAACCACTACCTCCTATATATAGTCTACCTAACCAAGGTTATTCCATAGGCTAACCTATCTAATAACACATAGAAATGTAACAAGTATATAAAATAGGTATGTAAGCCACAAGTCAGCCACACATATCCTTAGACACACCAATGGTTAAGGGCATAACATCAAAGGTCAAAGGAGATAATAAAGTGATTTAGTAATTCCTAAATATTCCAAAAAGGTGAGTCACAACCTCACACATATCTGAGTGAGTTGTCATGCCTCATAAATATTTAAAATTAAGGTGTCATGATTTCATGAGTGCTTTGACCCAACCTAGGGTTAGCCTAACTCAACCTAGTTTATTTTAGACTCAACCAAATTTAGAATTTAACTTAATCTCCTTAGGGTTAGAGATAGTTATTAGAGATATAAATACAATTGTCCATGCCATATGCCAACTAGATTTTGAGTGTAAGGTTATTTTGAAATAATGCCTTCAAGAAGCAATTATGAATAGTGTTATAATGCCCATTTTATGCCAAGATTTATATCAAGCTATAAGTGACCATTGGAAAAGTGATACCACCATGGTGAAGCATTGACATGAGTCTTTAATTATTATAGATTGAGAACAAAAATCCTAATGCCAATAAGTTGACATCAAATTCAATGAATGAGGTAAATTACTTGTGTTGTTTTTATCTCTATTTTGTGATCTTTTTCATTATGTTATGCCCCCCAGTTATTAGGCAAGAGAGTTTAGTTTTATTGTATTGTTATGCTTGTTTTTTTAATCATTTATACTAAGAAGGAATTAATTAATGTTTGTGTGTTATTTAAACACTTACTATACATGTAACACCCATTGACAAAGGGATATTTAGGGTTGGTTCAAAATCATGAGCCTAATAGCCCATTTTTCTATAGTCAATATAAAGATGAATAATTAGCATTTGATCATTTGACAAGGAATGACAACCTATGATCAAGATCTGAGTACACTAGAATAAAGGCAATACAAAAACTAGAAGGTTCAAGGTGGTCACATCTATATCTAGTCAATATTTCATACTAGACACCTGCATCCAAGTTAAGGATGTGAATCGACATAATTGTCTAGATTCGACACAAATTTATGAGGCCACAAAGTGTAAATTTCTAAAATATGACAATTGATCTAAAATCTAGATATAGTCTTATTACAATACATTTCACATCATATCTACATGTGCATAAAAAACTAGCTAAGTACTCTTGTTTTCCATCTATTGTAATACCAATCAATGGTTTACTTATTATTTTTAGCATATCTTAGCATTTAAATTTAGAATATTATTTATATGAGTTTATAATTAATTTCCCTACTATAGATATATTTATTACCCTTGTGCTTATTCATTTCTATATTCTTAACCCTATATTGTGTTGATTCATCTCAATTTACCATTAAACATTTTTGAAACCTCACATTTGGTCCCCAAAGACCTAGATATTGATTTAGTGTTTTTTGATATGCTATTTCTAGTTTTTGATTAAAAAAGATTCACAAGTAAAAAATTAGCTTTTGATTTATTACAAATATGTGTATTATGAATGCATCTATAGCCTATTTTGGTTTCTAATTTGTTATTATAGTTGCAATTTGTTATTGTAATTGCTTAATCAGACCTATCAATCAATGAAATAGGCAAAATTTTCAATATAATGAGAGGGTTTTTAAATGAAATAAACACTTAATCTCCCTTCATAATTCCTTTTGTAATACTATATATTTTGTATCTAGACACCAACATATATGCTCTCAACCATTTTTTCTACCTAGATCTTATTTGAGTGATAACCACTATTTTACTCCCATTATTCATCCATGGATTATATTAGATTTCATGGTCCATGCTCTCACTACTCGAAATGGTAATGGTGTCCAAATTAATCCACCACTTATTAATATATATTTTATGCATCCTAAGCCATAACTTATGATCAAATATAAGGGATATGACCTTGCTGATAGATTGAGTAACACGCATGCTAAGATCTCAATCTTTGAACTTCTAAAGTAATCCACTATCTATAAGGATATCAAATATGAATCATTATGTGATACCAAAGTTATAAGTGATATTGAACCAACTTAATTTTCATATTTTATGCAAGATATCAAAATAATGCAAAACTCATTACCTTTAATCCAATAGATTTACCATCCAAGAATATTACTGACCAAGATTTGCCTTTCTTCATACAAGTGACTCTACATAACAAGGGAATCAAAGGGTGCTCATTGATAATGGATTGGGCCTAAAAAATTATAGTAAAAATTTCCTAACCACCATGGGTATTAACACTAATATTCTTCAAAAATGAGTTATGCATATAAAGGGATTTGGTAATTCACATATCCCTTCAGTTGGCCAAATCACATTGGATGTGACATTAGGTCCAAAAACTATTCTAACTACTTTTTAGGTAATGTCTCAATCATTAAATTATAATTTGATTTTGGGTAGACCTTGGATACATACAATAGAAGCCATCCCATCTACACTAAATTGATGTGTAAAACTCATACATGATATGATCTTATTGACAATTCTGATTGATGATGAACCTTTCAAAATTTGAAAAATGATACATTCTAATATAGAGATCAACCCTATAGAGGTGCCACCTAAACAATGTATTCCACTTGATAATATACAAACTTTTGAGTTGGATGAGTCAAGTACAATGGCTTCTTTATATCCAGATACAAAGAAATCACTAAACATCAAGGTTCACATGGATGCACATCAAGAGTAAGGACCATTACCAAAGGAACCAATGATACTAAAACCATAAGAAAATTAAACATTTGAGATTCTTTTATTGGTCAATATTGAGTATCATGATTACCATGTTTTATATTACTATGATAGTGATGATGATCTAGAATATGATATGTCAGATGATAAATTGAAAAAACTAAAATTTGATCTACTTGATCGTATTTCACATAAAATTTTCAAACCTATAGGTCTTGGTACCTATAAACTAAATTTACTTTCAGAGGATAAAAACCAAATCAATAAAAAGGAAAACAAATAATAGAAAATGTGCATGTAAATGATTGTTATTCTATACATCCCTCTTAGCTACACACATTAAGTCAACCTTAAAAGGGTGAAATGAAAATACATAATGTCAATAATGTGGAGGTCTCTCCCAAGACTCCACAATATACTTTATATATCACAATAAACCATGATACTTTGGATATAATACTTTCTATGTTACTTGAACATAAGATGATATCTTTACCTCCTAATAAGCATAGATCAGGTAGTAGACTTTTTTTGAAAAATGGATTAGAATATTACATCTATAATTAGATCATTGTTCATCATAAAAATAATTTTAAGGCATTGAAAAACCAAATTCATAAATACAAGAGTGAAGGATACATAAAAATTGTTCCCTAAAAATTAAAAAAACCTAACACTTCTAATTATTCAAAAGAGATCCATCCTTAAAAATGACCAAGGTATAAAGCCTTAACCATTAATAAAAATATCAATGGGGTTTGTTACCAACATATCAATTTGGATATAAACACTTGGAATACATATTATAATATTATCACATTATAGTAGATGAGACATAATATATATGACTAATGATATTATCTATCTTTTCTAAGATCTCTTAGGTACATTATACCACCCATTGCATGTGGACCAGAGGTAGTAGACCTTACTATATGGGTAATATATCAACAACCACATTTGATTCTAAATCTTAGCTAGCTTTGATTAATCAATATGCAAGTAATTATTAGTACCACACATCAATACCTTACTTCCCAACATGATAACATAGAAAATCATATCCCACATGATGGATATGATGAGAAGCAGATACCCATAATTTTTGGTAGAGAGTTACTAACAAATATAGAAGAATTGGAAATAAATTAATATAAAAAGTTTTGGAAAATAAGGCCATTGTGGAGCAACTTGGCTCATGAATTTGAAGACTTATTGGACTAAATTGGTTTCACATATATCAAAAATTCCAAAATAATAAAAAAATAAAAAATTCAATTTTTTTTAGTATTTACATATTTTCTTAGCTCCTTAGCATCTATGTTGTTAGTTCTATATTGGTAGATAACATATCATTCCTTCTATATAGACATATGTTTCACGTATCTTTTGAGTGTAATATAGGCATACCCACACACATGATTTATGCACTTTGAGATATTGGGATTTCCCTCTAATCATATCATATGGAAATTGGGGGCATATACTTATTTGATCATGATACACCTAGGTTCATTATTCTATAATTATTTTCCATTATCATGTTTAAGCTTATATACTTACACATGCATTTATCCATGCCTATATCTTTTATAGTGTACTTGATATGTTATATACTTAAATTTTTTTTTATAACACATATATACAAGGACTATTATGATATTTTGATATTGGTTGCTTATGTTCCATGTTCTCCTTTTATACACTTCTTTAAGTTTCATGCCTTGCTTCTTATTATCTTGTTTATTTGTTCATTTGAATATGTTCCATTTTTTGTGGACCCTATGTCTTTGTTCACTTAATTTGACATTTAAATGTCATTAAATATTGTATAGACATTTGAATCTATCATTGCTTGCCTTATATACATTTTACTAAGTCATGTCCTTTCAATTATGTGGCATTTAAATATGTCTTGGACCATTATCTTTTGATTTGATTTTGAGTGCTCTCATGTATGTGCTTTTTTTTTTGTATTATTACTATCTAGACATTATAATGATATATACCATGCATCTTAGGCCTTGATATGATCACATTTGATGTACTTCAATGATATATTTACCTAGACACATTTCTTGTATATGCTACATGATACATTCACATATTACACAGTTATTTTATCTTTATGAGGTAAGGTAGATACCAATTTATACTTCCCCTCACCTAAAAATGGGGGCATATTAATGGGGGTATGTCATAGTCACATGAACTTCACATTGTTCACATTTTCAGATTCAGTGGGGGCATGTTATAGAAACATGTTCTCCACACTTTACCATTTCTTAGTTTCAGATTTTAGTGGGGGTATGTCATGGAAACATTTCTTCCACACTTATTTTTTTTTAAATTTGCTAAATTGCATAGTTATATGATTCAAATACACATTTTGACAACATTATATACATTGTTATCATTATTATACCCAGGTTTTAGCTTGAGACATATATGAGTGGCATATGCCATGTAAAGGGCACATTAAATTATAAAATTAAAATAATTTTTAGATTTTAAATACTTTTATGGACTTTAGATGGAGTGATTAAATAATCCGCCCTTATTGTATTTATACTCTAAGTTGACTTGGATCATTCACACTCGCCATGTTATAAGTATGATTGGGTTACATAGTTGAGTAAACCTTGATGATCAGGTGGAAAATCACTTTTTATCCAAGGTTGGGGGTAAGTTATCCTCCAATATATATATATATATATATATATGCACTTTTAGATTTTACATTTGTCCTAATATCAATTTCAATGATTTATAATGAAACATATTTTTAAATCAAATTTATAAAAGGAAAGATGGTTACATCGATACATAGGTGTATTCCTAAACTTGATCTCTTTAGTTTAAAACATTTTAAATCCTTTCAATTTTAAATTATATGCACTGATTATATATTGTAACATGCTTTTGGTTGCAAGTCAATCACCAACAAAGCACTCAATTTGGACTCACACAAAGACAAGGTGTGTTATACACACCCATGTATGCAATTAATTTCCTTTAAACTAACAATTACATTACTATATTGAAGGGGGGGGGAAATGTAGATACTAAATCTAAATTATATAACACCCTAGTCTTGTATACTTAGCAAGTACTTATCATGGCTGTGCCCTTTAACTTTTATAACTTTTTACTACCTACAGTCTCACATTCACTATCTCTTGTACCTATTATTTATTTCTTAGTCTAACCATTTTGATAACCAAGCCTTCTATATTATAAAAAATAATACAAAAATAATTATGATCATCTTTTAAAAGTTTTAAACCTATACTTATTTTTATCTTCCCAAACACTTGCATCATATATAGATGGCAACATTGATGCAAGTGTCACATGCCAAACTAAGTGTTAAGTGTCGTAAAGTCATCAAATTTACAATTTGAACTTCTAATTATAGTTATCTTAAGTGATTTTAATATGATATATTTCTTAAAAGGATTGGTATATATGCATGATCAATCTTGATTCATACCTCACCTAAAAAAATCATACCTCTCACAAGGAAACTTACCAAAATCATTCAATCAAACATTCAAGTGAGCAAAGCTTCCATATTCTTTTCTACTTCAATATCAGTCATAGGGAGAGCCCATATAGAGGTCTGAATTACTAAAGGGATAACCCATAAGTCCTATTTACCAAGTTATAAGCTAGGTCATTGTATGTAATTACTTTTCACATATTGCACCTTTGTGCACACACAAGCCAAAACACTAGGGGATAAACACATTAGTCTGAGAACATTTTTAAAGTAGTAGGTATCAAACAAACAACCATTGATAGAGGGATCTTTAGGTTTAGCTCAACACTATGATCCCACTAACCCATTTTCCTATAGTTATTATGAAGATAAAGAAACGAGTTTGATCATTTGATAAGGAGAAATAACTTATGAGCGAGACATGAATAAACCAAAGCAAAAGTGACATAAAACCCATAAGGTTCCAGGTGGTCTCATCTAGATATAATTAATCTTATATAGTGGACACTTGTGTCTAAGTTAAATAGGTGTATCAATGCAGATGTCTAGATCTAATACAAGCATCCAAGGCCACAAAGTGTAAATTTTCAAAATCTGACAATTGATCTAGAATCCATATC